>BLKR01014868.1:0-182481 GCA_011170035.1 Teleogryllus occipitalis
AAATTTCCTCCTTTCAAATTCATAATTTTGATTGTGATTACACCTCCAATTAATTGCCAGAAATAATGCCGTTCATTCTACCCTATCAGCAATATGTAGTTTCCTACGTTTATAAATTTAAATAATTTTAGTTAAAATAATTAGGATGCAACTTAAATTGACAATTTGACGCTGCAAGTAAAATAAACGCCCATTAATTATAGTAATAGTCAAAATTACTATCCCAAGAATGGTACAAACAACAACTACTCAGTAAGCATGCTTTGTGGAAAAAAAATCATGAGCAATGGCTGTTGTCACGGCAGCCCTCAGTTGTCACTGTTGGAGAGAACCCTTTCCCCCTATCTGTGAAACGGATCGAAAATCTCGGAAGAATTATTCATTTTTCTCAGCTTTGAACCATTAAAATGTTTGTTAAGTGAAAATGCAATTCGGATAAGCGAATGCGCAATTGAGTGAGTCGTGCGAGCATGCGGAGGTGCCGGGGCGGCTGGGCGCCCAGCGGCGCCGGGCGTCGTTAGGGCTTGCGGGCGGCGCCTGGCGGAGGCAGATAGCGCCGGCCGACGCCGCGGCGAGGGCGGCTCGTAATTCGGAGGTTAGCACACACCAAAGCACCCGCGGCGCGGGATAACGGCCGCGGCCGGCCGCTGGCCCGTCTTATCTGCGCGGGGCTGATCCGAAGCGCGCGGCCCGAGGCATGTGTGGCGGCCGTTTGGCGGAGTGGCCCGGCCCGCGCCACGCCCACCCCACCCCGGCCCCGCCGCCAACGCTCCTCGGCTTCTCCGCCGCTGTGCCTCGCCATCACCGCGTGGCGCCCACGCGGGAGAGGGTGCAGCCGTTTAACCTGAGACTCAAGCCCCATTATAATTAGTTGCGTAATCGGTTTGGAAAGGGAGCAACCAATAATTCCCGAAGTCGCGTCTCCATGCTATGAATAAAGCTTACACTGACTTTCGAGCGTGGAAAGAAATTCAAAGTCGATTAGGGAAACCTACATATCTCGGCAGAGCGGATCACATCCACAAAATTCAGGCAAGAATTCAGAAAACGGAAATATGTGGGAAATATATGATGGAAAATATTCATTCGCAAATCGAACTATTAGAGACTGGAACGGTTGGCCTGTGACAATCTTTGATCCCTTTCCACAAAGCCTGAAAAAATTAAAAAATAAATGAAATTCCTAAATGTTGATATGTGTATTATTATATCTTTAATATTATTAAATAAGTAATATCCTATGTAAAGTTTGTTTTATTATTATTATTATTATTATTATTATTATTATTATTATTATTATTATTATTATTATTATTATTATTATTATTATGTTCAGTTGCGTGTAGTGCAGTGTTGTGAAGTTGAGGGAAACGAGTGTGTAAGAAACACATTCATAATCAGTGATTAGCAGTATAGGGAGGTGAAGTGAAGTGTGGTGAGGTGGAATGCTATGGAAGCTTGCACGGTAAAATGTTCATGTTAATCTCTGAAGTTCGTACATTTTGTAAAATTTTCTATAATGTTTAGTTACTGTATTCGGCCACCAAGTTCTCAAACTTATTTGCAGAATTAGTAATAAATCTAATCTAATCTAAACTAATGTAATCTAAATAAATAAAACGTTTCCAGACGAGGCGCTGAAAGTTGCAAAGTACGCCAATGACACTTTCGTACGAGTTGAAAACATTTGTTTTCACTGGGAACTCATGGCTACATCAGCATAAACTAGCCTTCGGATTATTCCCAATATACGAGACGGTATGTTGATTCCGGACTCCAAGATTTTTCTTCACTTTATTGTACCAAATATTTTATTTACATATGACGTACGCGTCCCGCAAAATGCTAGTTCACCCAACCCATACCACAATATGACACTTTCCACGCAATAAACAGTGAACGGGTAAACTAACTTCCATGGATGCGAGCTAAAAGTTAATTTATTGGTATGCCTTTATTTTTATACGCTTCTTAATCTTTGAAACAAGAAAGTGGCGTTAAAACCTACAGATAATGTTTAATATCAAATTGTTATTTCTCAACCTTTACACAATTTAATTGCAAAATTCTAATGCACAATTAACATCAAAATTTTCAATGCAATAATACTCTAAAATAATTAACAATTTTTCTTACAAAGGCTCGGACGACTTAAGATGTATTATGATATTCTTAAATTTTGTACAGTAATACTCGCATTCAGATCGAAGGCCTCTTAAAATTTTGTATTCAAAATTTAAAATTTCAAGTTTATGTTTCGATTTGTGTTTCATTATTTTTATGATTTTGCGGATTTGTTTTCTTTTTAACCTCTTCCATTTCGACTAATTTCATAGTGTTTGTTACCGTCATCTAAATGGAAGTACAACTTTCGAGTCGTTGTATACTCTCCTCCTCACTGACTTCCCTTCCCTATCAGAATACATTGCCTTGCATTGTTTGGATATATTTGTTGATGAATCCTTTGATCCTTTCTGGCTCTTCGAAAGCTATCAACGGACGCTGAAATCTTTTCGCAGCCAATCCTTAGGGTGCCGACTAACTCAGATTCCCCCGTCTCACCTACCCCCTTCTCCTGCAACGCTAAAGCTCTTGTTTATGGCTCGGAAGCAGCGCATATTTTGGGTGGGAGAAAGGCACCTCCCCTGCGAGTCTCAGACCGCGAGGTGCGCGGAGGCGGAGGGCGGGGGGAAGGACGGAAGGAGGGATGTCGCGTGATCGTCAGCCGCCCTGGTCGGCACGCCACGACACGCCTCTCGGCCCGACGCACGCGTCCTCTAGTTCCCGATGTCGCCCCTAGGGCGCGCTGCGGTCTCCGCTGGAAAGGCGACAACTCACTTCTTTGGGTGGACAGAGCACGATAGGCGTGAGTGCCGACCGGTAACGATAGGTCCCGGTGACTTCGCGTGTCATGGAGAGACTTGCAAGGAGGCGTGAGGGTTTTTGAATGCCTATTTCATCACTTTTAATCGATCTATGTTCATTAAAAATACTTTGAAATGCTCCAGCAACTAATCAATAAGTTTTCGAAGTATAATAACAAATTAGATAACTTTCTTAACATTATTCCAGTAAATTAATTGATAAATCGTCCAGAAAATACATTTTCATTAATGTGTATTTGCTAGCAGACAGCCTAAACTCATACATCGTTGAGGAGGGGGGGTGCTGAAGCAATGCACTAAAATGACCGCTGCTTGCCATCCATGTTATCCTACCTAAATCTATCCTTGCCATACGTTTGTAGGTATAATCCTTACCATTAGTTTGTAGATACAAAAATTCCCAATATTGCTTATTGTTTATTTTATTACATCTAACTTTCGTGCAAAACTGTAATTCCGAATGTTATGAAACTCACAGTTTTCTCCCAAAATTATTATTAACTTCAAATGATTTAAACGTGACATTATAGCTCTACAGATTTTTGTCGATAATTTAAATATATTAAAATATTCTTGACGAAATATATGAACATAACATGCTATTTATCTGCGCACTTCCCTGAAAATCCGTACCTATCGATTCTGGCATACATAATTTAGACAATGCGGTCATTAAAATATTCGATTCAATGAATGTTCCTTGAATAGTATGAAGCAGGTAAAAATCAGTGTCAAATACATCGGCAGCACAATGAAGTGTATGTTTTGCGTACTACATTGTTCTTTAGAAGTGGAAACAATAATGAACTCATATTCAATTACTGTGTGTGATACTGTATCACTACGTAGTCAGTTTAATAATCTATTTTGAATGTTACCATCTTGCAGTGTATGCAGAAAAGCTTCACAGCCTTCATGTTTGCTCTGTTATTCCTGAAACAAATGAAATCCAACAGAATGGGCTGGTGAAAGTAAATACCTCTTTTTCAAATCTGTGTGCTTCCCTGAAAAATCTCCGATGATTATGAACATTTTTATGAACCATTTATTAAATATTTAATGTACTCGCACTGTGGAAAAGATTGTATACACAATTTTCGTTAAATACAAATATGTACGTAAATGCAAGTTATATTTTATAACTTTCAGTGAATAATGATGGTTATGCAATACAATAATGCTTACGGCATAATGAGAGCTAAAAATGAATGTATAATTCAACTACATTTTATTTGGTTTTAATTGAAGTTATATAATATACATAATACTAATATAAATTCATAAACGGGTAAGGATTATATATTTTGACTCCGGCTATGGGTGTTGTATTGATAAGTGAATTATTCGTATAATTTTATATAATTTTCTTTGAGATCCATTGTTCCTTGAATGAAAAAAAATTAAACGTACTCCAGAAAACCAAGTTAATGTTGACATATCGATTTTTTACCTAATCTGAATAAATAATCCAAATTAAATGAAATAAGGATTAGCTGTTAATACATCAATATTAAAACCACATAATTTGCACCAAACAAAATACAAGAAGATTGAATATCTTTCATGTTGCACATTATACTTGTAAATTTTTCGGGAATATGAATGTAGGTTACGTATTTCACTTCATTCGGACAAAACTTCAATGTATTTCAAATGCACTATTTTCAAAACCGAATTCAAAACGTTTTTTTAAATTGCAGCGTATTATACTTTAGGCTATTGTACTCAGAAGTAAATTAAACTCATCATGCAGATACCAATTTTCACGCGAATAATACTACTCGTACATTTGAGGGAATATTTATTTATTGTTATTTTATTTTTTGAATTAATGGTGGCAGCATCAATCTGTTATACACATATTATGTAAATTTGGAATTCAATTCTTTGGCATGTAAAATTAAATAACAACAATTCATCACCCATCATTCACTCAGCTATCTCATGTTTGGATTGTGAACTTCACTTTGCCAACACTGTTTTTCAAGGCATTTAAGGTCGCCTGTCCGATGCATTCTGCCGGCAGTTCATTCCATGCACTGACAACCCTATTGGTGATGAGGAGTGCTCGCTGTCCTATCCTTGTGTTTTCTGTCTTCAGTTTCATACTATATACCGCATAAATGGCATCCTTTCGCAGCTCGTGCAATGCTCGATGTGCCCGAAGTGAGAGTGCACCGCTCTGCCAGACGACCGCGCCCCTCTCCCCCGCCCACGCAGGGCGGCGGCGCCCGTGGGGCGGGGAGGGAGCCGCCCTGCAACTTCCGTCTGGCTCTCCCCCAACCATCGTGCCTGCCACCGCCGCCGAAGTTTGGAGAACTTGTTTGCAGTTGACCGCGAGTTGTGTTTGACGCTCCCTGGACGAGGGTAACGACGTCTCCGAGCTGCAACTTGGAACAGTGTGTGTGTGTGGGAAGGGGGTGGAGAGCGGGAAGGCGTCTTGCAGAGCTGTCTGGTATACGGTAGTGAGAATGTAGAATTTAAAATCGTGTCGGGTGTATTCATAAATTAACATTTTTTGAATGCTGTGAACCTTAAACGCACGGCAAATCTTAGATAGGATGTGTTTTTGGCAATTTTTAAAATACCTTCTCTTGACTATTTAATAAAAGAAATTTTTGGAATATTTCTCTTTGCCTTTTCCAAGCTTTTCAATTTTTAAAAGCAAATTCGTTGGGTATTTATTAGATTGTTGCTCCATAATATAACAATTCTTAAAAAAATCTAATTTATAAAAATACTATAGCAAATAATATTTTCAGCATTTCAATACAGTTCTTAGTTAAATACTTGTACGTACATTACTTTAATCGTTGTAGTAGTCGTAGATAATTGGTTAAATTATTAAATATATCAATTCAAAACCTTAAAAAATTAAATCCAAAACATATTTAATGAGATTACCATTTGTCATCATCATAGGTTACGTTTTTGAGTGTAAGAATATTTTGTAAAACTGTAAAAGATTTGTTTCAGGTTCATAACGCACTTACGATAATAAACTTGGCTAATATACTCTTACGAGTAGTCATTATAAGGAAATAATCTCTCGTAAATATGAAGCTTTGCGCAATTTTAAAAATTTTGTTAAAATAAAAGCGGATTACCTAATATGAAATGTGATTTTTAAGAGATGAATTACAGTCTGGTGCAGTTCGTGAGATAAGCAAACTTTTTTATTCCAGACGTGCACCTAATTACCACGCACTAGAAACTTTGGATGTTGATCTTAATTAACTACGGATTTTGTTTTATTCTCTGTGAGATACTTTCTCACATATTCACGAATGGTGTACGAAAAACAAATTAAATATTTATGGCAGTTATTATCCAAGATATGAGAATTTCAACATTGTCTCTAAGTTACTAGGTAATTGCCTTTAAAGTAAAATTAGCTGTAAAATATAATTGACTAGTTGGATTAAGGGCTCGAGGTTTATTGGAAAATTAAAATTATGTTATTTTAAAGAGATCATTAGAAGAAGGTATTTGAAAATTAAACTAAAGGAGAAGGGGAAAGGAGACCAAAAACCTGTAACCAGATAAATCCCTAAGGCTGGAGCATTCTTCCTCATTTTGGTGTTTTTGCGATAAGTAGCCATCCCAATGAAAAGTACAGTATAATATTTGAATTTTTGAAGTAAGACATGCGATCAGAAGAAGGTAGTGAAACAACGCAGCTGGGGTTTGAGGACGAATTTGGTATACTTACGCCAGCAGGTCGGCCGCTTCTTTTCAAGCAGGCCTCGATGAAAAATACTCTAATTACCCTGCGCCTATATTTGCATGGTTTCTCACTTACGCTGATACTCGGAATTTTCATGCGGTAATGAATCAGTGCCGGCGAGCGACAGAGAGCGCGGTGGGTTGCATCTTGAGAAAAGGGGAAACTCACACGGGTAGGCTTATCTGTCGGCCGAGATGGTAATAAGCTCCCGGGATTAACGAGGCCTCATTATCGCCCGACCTCCCTGCCGCTGTACTTTACGCTCGTCAAGAGTCCCCGAACGCGTGCGGCCCGGCACGCGTGTTTCTCGTTGTCTTATGTTTTTCTTTTTCACGCCGACGGAAGAAAAGTTTGCATAAGAAAGCTGGAGAAATAAGGGGCGCCTTCCGACCCCGGCACGTGCTGTGCTTCGCGTGAGGTGAAGTCCCCACCTGTGTATTGTTGCGTATTGGAAGTCGTAATTGTGTTCTGATGGATTGAAAAGTGTTATCCTTTCATAGTTACTGGAAGGTATCTTGAAATGAAAGACAATATTAATATGCTCAATTTTCTTACCACGAGAATTGACAGACCTATATCCTACCTCATTGTACTGCGATAAAACTGATAGATGTGGTGGATCATTGATGCCTGGCTCAGCACTTATTAATAATACAAATATTGGTGCCGGATTCTAGTAACTTGTACGTCAGCGAACGTAAATAAAAGTGAAGCAAAAACGAGACCGAAAAGAGGCATGAATTCTGAGAGTAAGGCTCTGACTAGCATTTTCCAGAATATGTATCAGGCTAGACTATAGGCAACGCTGATGCAACCCTCTGCATGAACAAGAACTTGCTTAACCACTTGCATGCGATTTATTACGATTTACTTGATTGTCAGAAAGAGATTAATTATTATTAGAAATGTGCTTTCACAAATGAGAAATGTGAAAAGAAACAAAATCAATAACAGAGTCAATTTTGAGTCCTTGGTAATATTTTTATTTGCAAAATAATTCTGAGAGATGTTCTCGGAACACGGTATATCCTAACTCACAGAAGCTATCACAAGACAGGTGACGTCCCTGTAGTGGCCATCGACTGGGCAAGGCCAGCGTGGGTCAGCGTTTGGGCAAGACCTGCGAGATCTCTAGCCTCGCTGTTGTGCCGCAGACCTGGCACCTGGGGAGACTGCGTCGAGTCAATGGCGAGACGCGCCGTGGTGTGGTGAGAATATACTTGGGTTTTTCTAACGTGGCGGCTGAGGGTAGTATCTCCAAGATGGAATTTGGCCCGACTTTTCGAGTCGTTCTCGGTCCTGCCGTGAGATGTCGTATGATCGCGATCGCATCAAGCAGCGCTGCTGATCAAGCGAATCTAGTGACAGGAGTGAGTCAAAAAGTCGTGCCGAATTCCATCTTGGAGATACTACCCTTAGCCGCCGCATTAGGAAAACCTAAGTATAGGCAAGACTCCTTTATTGCATAGTGTAACGCAGCTGTAACAATATTTTTCAGATCATAAACGCAATCTAACCATTTTATTATGAACTATTTTATATTACACGCGATGCACATCATGCGTTTATGTCACCCCGTACATTGTTGGGCGGTAAACGCGATAAGATGAGATAAAATAATAGTAACCTAGTGGCGTCGTGAATCGGAACTTCCTGGTAACATACCCGGTTTCCGTCTATCAGAAACAAAACGTTTTTAGACATATAGCACATTTTGTTGGAGGAGTAACACAATTTAGTTTTGTGTTTTTCTCAAGCAATATTTACTTCTGAAATTTTTATTATTTTTCTCTTAGTTAAAATAAATAAATGTAATGAAAAATAATTATTACATGTAAAAATAAAAAAATCATGCAATAAAGAGTGGAAAAGGAGCGACTACTTCGACATGCGTTTAACTTAGCTGAGAGCCAGTAACCATAACCAGTAACAGTAGCTGCCTATCCAGTGATTCTGACCAGGAGGTCCTAGAGTTCGAGTCCCGACGATGGCAGCATTTTCAAAATTAGCTGCATAACTATGTCAAAATCAGCAACTGGGAGAGGTGGCTCAGAGCATCTACTGATATTACTGCAGTGCCTCTGACCGGGAGGTTCTAGGTTCGACTCCAGAAAGCGAAAAGGATTTTCGACACTAGCTAGATAGCTGAATTCAATCGCTGTCTAGGGGAGGATTCTGGCGGCCGACTGCTCTGATCGGAAGTTTTCCATGGTTTCTCCGATCAATAGCAGATGAATGCCAGAGCAGTACCCATCGGACCGCGGATCGTGCGCGATCTTTGCTTCTTTTACCTTGACCCTATCCTCACCCCTTACTTACACACACTTACATTTTTATTTTTTTATTTAATAGGTAATTAATTATTACATACATATTAGAGAACGTAATGCTAAGTTGCTAGGCCGAAGGTCTTTAAGCCATTACAATACTTACATTCTACCGCGTTCTAACCTTTCGTATTCTGGTATTCACCCCAAATGGTCTTTTTATCGCATCAATGCCGCGGAAAAGAGACCATAAGGTACGGCTGAGGAAAAAACCCCTGAAGGGGGAAAAACCTGTCGTCAAAAGCCGAGTACATGCTACATGTACTACACTATCACACATGTCGGGAAGCATGGCGAAGTAGACTGTTATGTGAATCGGAGATGTGAACTAGCGTGACTGTAACAGAAGTTTGGATATGGGCTGAGTCGCTCGGTGAGTTAGTGTAGTACCTAGTAATCTTCACCCAATCAGTGACCGCCTCCGTTGGTTAGAGCACGCGCGACCCCCCCCCCCGGCCACGCTCACGCTTGCCTTCTCTTTGGCAATGATGGCGCCATGTTTAATTCTCCAAGGGTGCCAGACAGCAGTAATTTAAAAAATATATTATTCCTATATTTGAAAACAAAAACATTTCAAAAAAACTATAAATAGAAATCCCTAAATAGTTTATCCAATCTGAGGGTTCAAAACACATTGACAATATTATTTTCAAGAAAATAAATCTGTATTGAGATCTATTGAAGTTGATTTTAGAAAACAGAAAGAACACGCAAATAACTATTTTTATTTATTTATTATTTTTTATTTACGTATACAAGCATGAAATCTTGCTTTCCTAGAACAATAATGCTCTTCTATAAAACCGCTTTTAAAATAACGTACATCTTTCGTACGAACTTCCAAGTAGCAATGTCACTCATACGCTTTTTCATTTTACAAAATCTGAAATGACATGCAATCAGTCAAGTCGACTTTGACTGTTGTTTCATACTGTCGCGTTTTATAAGACAATAAGTAGAAAGTAGACCCGTCGCAAATCATCCATTCGAAATAAGACTTTCAATACGAAGCACCACACCTCCACCACCCCTTAGGAGAAAGACCAAACATCGCTCAGAGAAGATCGGATTTTGTCGCTCCCCTCGTCTGACACAGAGACGATGAAGTTCCCCCTCTGTGCAATATGTCACAGCGTCGAAGAAACAAGATTGTCAACTTGACTGATCCTTCACAAAGCTTTCACACACCAAGTTCGCGTGATAGTCATTATGAAGGAGAGTGGTGTAGTGAATGTTGAACGACAATGAAACAAAAACTGAAATTTTCTGTTTCCCGGTGATCCCAGGCCATATTAAATGAACATTTAGACAATATGAACAAAACAGTGTCAGTTAACAAAACCGTTATCACACTTTGATATTATGTAATACTTAATTTAACGCATCCAAATAATTACCGTATTTTCCACGGATTGCATTTTTTGATAACCGTTTCGAAACATTCAAATGCTAGTTTTCATGTCATTGCTAAAAGTGTAAATGTTTGAAGCCACCTTACAATTCCGTGCGGTAAAAGTTCGGCAAAGCCGCTTTCTTTCCATCACTATTCATTTCCTTTATATTGCGACTGCCCAAAAGGCAGCGATCTAAATCTACTCGGAACCGTGTTGTTCCATGAGGTGCCTTGAGGAAACGTCTTTTAATATCATGTTACGTGACTAAATTATAAACTGAAGTTTAAATACACTGATTTACATTTGCTGTACTGATTTTGAAAATGGCCTCTTGGGTGCCTCATGGTCAGCAAGCCTTTCCGTGGTATGATCTCGGGTTCTATTCCCCGTCGGGGAATGCACAGAGCTGTAAGTTTTGTAACACACTCATCTCTCAGTTTCTCTAGTTGTATGACGAAAGACAAAGCTAAGGAAGATATGCGAGATACGGTGATGGGAATACGTCATGCTTGCCACATGTCTTCTTTTCCTCCAGACGTGTAAAATAAATAAAAAACAGGGTCGAGGAAAACCGCTAGCCGGCAAAAGTCGGATTAATCGTGCCCTAAAATGCCAAATACATAAATTTTGACAATAAAAAATCACTCTCGATTGTTGTACACTGAACCTGATTCGGAACTCTTGGATCATTCTGAGCAATGGCGGGAAAATAACGCGATATGTTGGAACCCATACAGAATTTTGCTCGAAAGTCATCTGGAAACGGTCCAGCGTAGAGCATCAAAATTTACTTTCAGAGGTACCAAGAATACACGAGTATGGGAGTCTCGAAAGAAGGAGAATATTGTCATGTATCTATGTTATGTAAAAAGCATATATAGGCTTTCGAGCGTGGAAAGAAATTCGAAGTTCATTAGGAAAACCTGCATATTTCGACAGAGCGGATCACATGCATAAAATTCAGTCAAGAATTCAGAAAACGGCCAATGGGAAATTTACATTCGCAAATCGAACGATTAGATACTGGAGCGGTTTGGCTGAGACAATCTTTGATCCCTTTCGTCAAATCCTGAGTAAATTTAAAAATAAATTAGTTTCTTAGATGTTGATATGTATATTACAAATATCTTTAATATTATTAAATTAGTCTACTATGTAAATTAAATTGTATTATCACTATTATATAATAATAACAACGACAACAACAACAATAATAATAATAATAATAATAATAATAATAATAATAATAATAATAATGATAATAATAATAATAATAATAATAATAATAATAATAATAATAATAATAATAATAATAATAATAATAATAATAATAATAATAATAATAATAATATTGTCCACTGGCATGTAGTTACGGTGGCGTTGTGAAATTGAGGGAGTATGTAAGAAAGCCATTAAAACTCAGTGATCCCCAGTTCAGTGAAGTGAAGTGTGGTGAGGTGGAGTGCTTTGAAAGCTTGCACGGTGAAATATTCTTGTTAATTTGTAAAGTTTGTAAATTTTGTAATGTTGTTAAGTTCTGTATTGTTAAATTAGTGTATTCTGCCACCAAGTTCTCAAACTTAATTGCAGAATTAGTAGTAAATCTAAATCTAAATCTCATTTACGGTTCTTCACGCAAGTATAATTGTATTATATGATCGATTGCGTATTTATGTTCAAAAAACGGACGGTTAATTTCCGTTTCTTGATGCATGTTCGATGGTCTTGGCTGTCTGAGTGACGCCGTGTCGAAGGCTGTGTTGTCGACGTTTCGACCATCTTGTCGTGGCCTTCCTCAGGGCTGGTCTGCGAAATAAGAGACCAGCCTTGAGGAAGACCACGGCGAGATGGTCGAGACGTCAGCAACACAGCCTTCGACGCGGCGTCACGACGGGCTGGTCTGCGAAATAAAAGACCAGTCCTGAAGAAGACCACGACAAGATGGTCGAAACGTCGGCAACACAGCCTTCGACGCGGCGTCACGACGGGCTGGTCTGCGAAATAAAAGACCAGTCCTGAAGAAGACCACGACAAGATGGTCGAAACGTCGGCAACACAGCCTTCGACGCGGCGTCACGACGGGCTGGTCTGAGAAATAAAAGACCAGTCCTGAAGAAGACCACGACAAGATGGTCGAAACGTTGGCAACACAGCCTTGGACTAGGCGTCACCCGGATCATTTGCATGTCTCTGGGCGCGGAAGCGTACGGCTTCGTTGGCACTGCGCGCAGTTGTCGACGCGTCCGCGGAGATGTCGCCCCCTGGCGGAAGATGCTCGATGGAAGCGCGCGCGCAAGGGATGGCAATGGCGGCGGTGGGGATGCGGCCAGGATTTCCCCTGGCGGCGAGTAAACAGGAAGCGTTCGCCTTGTGCAAGTGACCCGGCGCGAATCAGCAGGAAGGTCAGCCCCTCGACGGCTAATTGGCGTGCAGTCAGCACACAAAGAATGAGTCATCTCGTGGAGACTGGCTGATGAGCTGACTTGAGGAAAACTCATTTCCGATCGAGCACGCTATTTAACTCGATGTTGTTTTTTAAATATGTTATACTGAAAACATCTTGTTTTTGCGATGTGTGATTCCCAATAATAATTCCCTATCTTATGCTGCAATAATAAGGAACAATTCCTCTTACAATTCAACAACAAACAACTCGTTCTTGGTTCAGAGAGAAGATTTTGACTTTCAGTCTATTAGGCACTTTCGCGAAAAGGCTGCTTTGATTATAATACCTACCCCTTGTATTTCTCAGTCGTTGTGTCTTTTCTGTATTCAAATGTGCTTTCAAAAAATATCAAAAGCAGAAAACAATTCAATACCTGACCACAATGGTCGTTCTATATTCGTTCTTTTGGGTTGGACGTTCTTAACCAATTAACAATCTCAGAGTTTGTAAGGAAACTAGGAAGTCGTAAATCTAGAGCCTTGGACAAATAGGAACCCATTTTATAAGAAACGGGAATGGGGACACCTTTTTAGTACATTGAGAACTGAAGGCCTTCAGTGGGTTTTCATCTGCATAAAGCTTCCGATTCCCTTCCTCATTCGCTCACAATCAGGATGAAGCAGAAGGCCCGCATCTCCATGCGCGGGATTGGCCATGAAATCTCAAACAATACCGTTAGCGAACAATGCGAAAGCTTACACGTGACATGCCTGGGACAAAATGAGATGTGGTATAGACAGATGACTAAAGATCGTATCTACCTGTTTTAATTGTTGGTTTGCAATTCATTCTGTGCATCATTGTGTTCTACTGTTTAAGACGTTTTGAATGGTTCTAGCTGTATCAGATTCTACCTTTATTTGTGCTGCGTTTCGAATTATTTCTAGACCATGACCTCTTTCGTATATAGCACTTCCATTGTTGACATTTCGACATTGCTAAGAACATGCAATATACTGTAAGATTATGGCTTGATTAATACTCCCTTCTGACCTATTATCATTTGATTTATAATAATTTCTAATCTTCAAAACAGCGTCACTGTTAGAAGAATATCTAAATCAAATATTGAAGAACGTAACATTATTTCATGTACGGACTTGTCGAGAAACGATTAGCCATTTGTTTCACATATCTTCCAATAGAAGTCAACAGCTGCTAGATTACTAATTACGTACCCATTTTTTTGCGAAGCTTTTCTGAGAAACATGAATAAAATTACGATAACATTATGTCATGTCTGTCGAACTTGTCTACGGAAGAGTAACGATATGCCTGTTTCCGAATTAAACCTTGCATCTCTGTCGGTATTATCAGAGCCGTAACACATACGGACGTACCACTGAGTGCAATAGAACCGAATTTTGGAGCCACCCTTGGGAGTAAACTCTTGGTGAGGAAATTGTGTGCCGGATCCGTCGGAAGACGCGGCGGATGTGGCCTGAGAGCCGCAGCACCTCCACAACTTACGAGTCCAGAGATGTTGGCCAAGAGGAACTGTACGATCCGCGTGTTGTCGCAATTTAACATTACGAAAACACATGTGAAGTACAACTTTTGCGGCGACTGTTTACTTCGAACTTCACTTGGGGGACTACCCAGGAAACCGCAATTCTCTTGTGTTGTTATTCTGTTTTATTCAATTTCACTATTGACACTTTCCTGGGTAAAGTCAACTTGTATCTCAAAGTATGTTTGTATGTTGTATGTCTGTATGTTTATGTTGTTTTTGTAGCAGTGAATTGTTTTTTGAACAATTCCTTCCTTATTAATTTATAGAAAGTGAGACATCTTTAGAGCTGGCATGGGAATTTGAAGACTAATTTTTCTTGCCTGCTCTTCGAGTTTAAAGGAAATATAATTCAGCACGACTGACCTCTGTTTTTGTTTGTTGTTGCTTTAGTTTGCTGGGTAGGATGGAGTGAAGGTTTTACATGTGCGGCCATGTTTGTACATGACGAAGGGACATTTAGTGATTTAGTGTTTGCAATTTGTAGATGTTTTGTAGACTCCTGTTTTTGTTACCAGCGTTGAATTGATTCTCTACCAATACAACACAGACCGAAGAAATACGAGATACCACAATGGGTATTTTTCGTATATGAAAGGGAACATTCTCAAACATTATAGAACTGTTAGATTCATTTCAATTTCTGCAACTTCTTTCACGACCATTTTATTATTTTTCTGCCAATGCCTGGGCAGGACTGAAAGCTACATAGCGACCGCCACGCACTATAAATACCATCACGGAGCGGCGTCATTTCATTGCGCTGATCTAACAGGAACCGGTTTAATGGCGTGTGGTCAGCGTTAGGTGACGATTTCCTCGAACAAATGAGGGCTCATGAGCGTAAATAACCGCGGCGTCGGCGGGGGGGGGGCTGACAGCGCGCGGACGGGCGCGGTCGAAGACGAGCAGCGCGCGGCGCGGAACAATCGCGCAGCGGCGGGCGCGCCGCTCACAATGCGAGCGCGTGGCCCCGCGACAATGGCCATTGTGCGCGCGGCACAAAGGTAACGCGCGATTCGGGCCACGCATCTCCGGGCTCCGGTTGCGCCCGCCGCATCCTTCCGGACGCTGCGGCCCAGGCCTTCCGGAAAGGCCAGCCTTGGGCGTCGGCGGGGCCGTTGGGCAAGTGGGCTCTGCGGCGTCATCTCCTCATAAACAATGCAAAGCTAGTCTTAAGAGATAGGCACTTGTTGGTTGGTTGGTTAGTGATTCCGGGCGCGTCAACAGCTTAGGTCATTAGTCCCGTAAGTGTAGTGTATGCGTTTTTCCTCGGGAGATGGCGGTGATCTTCCCCGCTGGATGGCGAGATCCGGCGCTGACCTACCGTCGGCTAGCGGGGTTTCCCCCTCACCAGGACTCTCCCACCAGCGGGGCACCGCCCCAGCCGGGACAAGCTCTAAGCTCCCGAACGGTCTCCCGGCAAGTGTATTGTAAGGGGAGAGGATAGTATAAGGAAGAGGAAGGAAATATCGCGCGCGGTCCGTGGCCCTTATGTTAGGGTACTGCTCCCGCATTCATCTGATGTTGATCGGAGAAACCACAGAAAACTACCGAGAGTTAGGTAGTGAAATGTGCGCAAATATGCTACTACTCACAAAGATATCCACGGATTCGGACAAAGGAATTTGCAAATGGAACACGAATTAGAACCAGTCATGGTCTGAAATAAAGTATGTAATTATTTTTCAGAATGTCTTCCTGCCGCGTTCAAAATTATAATAAATGTAGCATTTGAAAATACTACGCGACCATTTTTAATAATTCTTAGATGATTTTGGATCATGGGATTTAGTCACGAAGACTATATTATAAACAACATTGATGTTTGCCATCGTTTCGAAATATGTAATTCCCCTCCTAAACGTCGTCGAACTTAAATGTATTTTTATGTATTTACTCTACAGGACCAAATGCTTTGATCCGTAACCACAAGGGAATGAACACCTGTGAAGGATTCTACGATTCTACGTTTATTTTGAATGCGGCACGAAAACATGATGGGAAGTTTCAATACGTCATTTAGTTGTCAGATCTTTTACAAATTCTACTTTCCGCTGGATTTGCATAATCAATTAAACACCGTCTCCGAATTCCTTTGTCCGAGCGTGTGGGCCTCTTGTGACCTGTAGCTTGGCGGGGACATCGCCCCAGTGCGAGCGACTGCCCGCGCCTGCACCTCCCGGATACCAGCCTCGCAGCGCACGTCAGACACTCGGGCGGCCTCGTGCACTGCCTGTCCCTTGGGTTTGCAACTAGAACTCACCGAGTTGTTGAAAATACGTAATGACTCATCGACTGTACTCATCAACTATCGTTGTACTCATCAACTCACGGAGTTACATTTTCTGTATTTCTCGAAAGATAAGTAGACACTTGAATAAATCTACATCATTTTATCCCATTCGTAGAATTCAAAATTAAATGACAATTAAAATAAAACGCAACAATGCCTTTTATTCTTGCCTTTATGACAACTAAGATTATTTTACATTTTTATCTGTGGTGAAATTTGCATTTTCACAAATGAAGAAAATGTATTTTATTTAATGAAGTGACTATTTTCATCTTTGCATTTTATTTTACTCTCTTAAGTACAAAACAACTATTTTGAGAAAGTAAAATGAAAAAGGTTTTTAAAGAAGAGTCTAAGCGTTATTCTGATAGTAATCAATCGCTTCATTATACGCTAATAAACAAGTACTTATGGTTTTGACATTCCAGTTTTGCTACCGAAGCTGATCGATTCACATGTACCGTTACGGCTATCCAGCAAGCAAAATTATCATCTTCAGCAATCTGGCGTATCACGTCCCCCTAGCCTTGGAATGACATTGGGCTTCTCGCGCGTGCGATCAAACAAGTACGGCGCAGGGATTGGAGTACGCTCGAGGTACTATTTCCTTTGGCCACATCTAGCAGGGTGGACTTGATTAAATGTTAATCCAGAGAAGAGATTCACGCGGCTTACAAAATGAATTTACAAGTTCAAACAACAGAATTTGGACGAGTTCTACATTCCTCCACAATTGGAAGAAACACCATGTCGAAATTTACCAATTACCAATCTTCTAGAATCATTGTTTACTATCTCCACGAAAAGGTAAGCGTCTTGTTAGATTGATTGAATTATTGATTTATATTGTGCTCTTCTCGGTGCTCCAAATGCTGTGGTCATTATTAGTCTGGCAAGTGAAATGCTCATTATGTCTCCGGGGGCGGTGGGGTTCCGTTTTCACTATGAGTGAGATCCGGCACCGACCACCACGTCGCTTTGCAGAATTTTCCCTCATCGGGTTTCTCTCCCATCACAGCCCTGTCCGGGACAAGCTGTAAGCTCCCAACTAGCCTTCCGCAATTTGTCGTAATAAAGTCACTACTCTATATCTGCAAGTGCGAGTAAGTGTATATGTAAAAGAAGCATTTAAAGATGTGTGCGTGTAATTTTACAAGGGTAAGGAAGGAAAAAGTTCTCGGTCCGTTTATTAAGGTATTATTCCGGCATGTGCTTGGTATTGATTGGAGAAACTACGAAAATATACAGAGTAGCCTGCTACTGGTAGTCTCCTCCAGTTAGCGGTTGTATTCAACATGGCTTCCTAACTAGTACAAAAATATGCCAATGTCGACACTCGAGCCCAAACATCTCCCGGGGAGAGAGTCTTGTTAGATAAACATGTCATTTTCATGTTCTTCTTGGTACAAGAAAATTGAAACAAATTTTATTGAAACTTATTGATGACTTACATGAAAAGTATTCGTATTTTATACTCGCGATATGGGCAAGGGAATTTCTAGTACGAGTCCAGTGTTTCGTTTTGCTTCTTCATTTTGTCTAGTATAAAATCCTCCGCGTGGAAAGGGAAAAGGATCGATCCGGTTTGGCGTTTCTATTTCTTTTCCGGATCCCGACTAAGCGGAGCCTTCCATTCTCTTTGGGGGAGAAGTCTGCCCTGAAGTGACGGCGCTCGATCACTTGCATACAAATCAAGAAGCACTAACCGTTTAGAATCGTGCGAGATGACTGTTATTTGAAGATCTTCTGTGCAGCTGGATTGATGTTTCATGTTATTGAAAGGGAATGATGGTCTCCAATGATGGTCTCAAAAAATGGCACATACGAAGGTGAGATACGAAAGGCACAAATGAACGCACAAACAAAACAAACGAAAGATATTATCGATTTATTTGCATTCTGCTTATATTCGAAGATAAAGTAATTATAAGATAAATTAGTTAACAATTTTAGCAATTTTCGTTCCGTTCCTCATTGAATTTATTTGGGAATAAAACAATCCTTTTTGTTTACTTTTTAAATTTAATATGTATTTTAACATATTTCTGTAGATAAAATTAATTTTTAACTGGGGGTAAAGTAAATTTACATGGCAGTATAGTACTAATCGGATGACGCTTTCACAATATTATTGCTCCTATCAACGTTCCACCATATTACTACTTCCACCAACAACATCGTGGAATTCTTTGATGAGAAATTAAAGTGTTTGCATGCAATAGCATTGTTGAGAAAAGTATTGGGTACCATAATGAAAGCAAATACAATACTTATAAAGACCTTTCTTAAAAAATAAATTTCTTATCGTGTATGTTCAAATGATCTTTCTTGCGGCTCGTGCTTGACACATTTGCGCAATAGTCAGCACTAAAACGGTCCTCATAAGGAAAATTTAGAATTTCCTTTCTTATAAATCAACCTCATTTAAAGGATATCCTCAGATAGCTGGGCGATGAATTTCCTGTATTTTAATGATGCTTGTTTTAAAATGGACGATTTTTCGTAATCATAATTACTGTAATGATACACATTTCAATCTCATTATTAATGATATAAAGCCAAAGATCTCATCCAAGATATCTCAGAGTACTAAGTTTCAAAATGGTTAAGAACTGGAAAAATTTAGTTGACATTACATAAAAGGGAAAAAATATATTCTGATATTAAAACTATGAAGTGAATTATATGAAAAAATATTAAAGTGATGGATCTGCGCATCTTTAACAGTGGACTTCGTCGTCGTTTTATCAAATGGGTAATGACATGATATTGTCTGACATGTTTCTTGTGTTCAAATCTGCTAATACGAGGAAAAGTTTCAGATAAATGTATTTTTATTATTAACGTAATTGTATTTCTTACTAAAATTACTAAATATATAATTTAAATTTAATATTTATGTACAATATATACTACATTATTTATACTGATTAATTACAAATATAATTCGGTTATCCAACTTACACGTTTACTTTCTGACCTTACATCGTAAGAAGAAAGAGTTGTCGCATTGTAACCGTGCGCCAGAAATCGGTGACCTATCGATAGAAAAAGCTTTTATTGTCGGGTCCTTGTAACAAAAGAGTGGATAAATATTGTTCCTTCCTCTAACAAGTTGTGCAGTCAGAATGGTTTGAGGGTTCTTGATACCGAAAAATCGATTGACGGAAAAACATATGTCCGTCTGTCAGTATGTCTGTGGTAGGATAGTGCCTAAAAGTATTTTTCACACTACAGTTATTCTCCGATCGATTTGATCTGATCTCCGATCGATTAATTTTCATGAAACCTCAGGATTTTTGAAATTTTATAAAAAAACATCTCAGCTAAAAGAATGATGCAGGTCTCATTTTCAGTGAAATCCCTCATTTTTCGAAAATTTCAAAAGTTCACAGTGTTTTTCAGCGTCTTCCCACAACTAGAATATTGAAGATAGAGATTTTTTTAAACAAAGTCTCTTCTTAAAAGACAGATCTTGAAATAACTTTATGTATAACTTTTCGACAGTGTGAGTAGTTTCGCGTAACAATGCTTAAAATTTAGGCAATTTTTAAACAATTATTTTCTCGAAAACGGCTCCGAATATTTTTTTTGAATTTTATCCTCGTATATATCAAAGCATGTTAAAAAAATGCTGCTACTATGATTTCTATCAAAGTCTCTGTATTTTCGAAAAATGGTAAAAATTAACATTACACAACTACAAATTTGAAGATTGAGATTTCGGTTTATTTGAAGTCTATTCTAAGACGCGAATCTTTAAAAAATATGACGTATTGCAATATTTTTTAATAATGAGTCTTTTTTGGTAATTTGTTCTTAAAGTGAATACAAAGTGTTAAAATTTTTTCTCAAAACCCCTCCACCTTTGTTCTTTAAATTTCACACTTAAAATGGCACAGGTCTCTTTTTGTTGAACTCCAGAGCAAGGCAAATTATCTCTTTACAAATAAAAAAAAATCGAGCAAAATTTGCTTTAATTTAACGAGAAGTCAATTCTGATAAGTGAATATTTATCAAAGAGAACGAATTCTTTTGAATTGATCAATAAATACGTAGAGAATGTGGCGACGAATTGGTAATAAGTCGATTTGGTATTAAATTGGAGTTAATAATAAATCTTAATGCCAGGTAGATTTTAATGATTAATGTTAATATCTTCTCCAATATTTAGGCGTGGTAAACCAAAAACATGCGCACGTCGCAACGATAAAATGAAAATGATAAAACAAAAGTGGCACAATTGCTTGTGTAAAACGTTTCTGATTGGTCGAGCAGGAGATAATTCTTGAAAATTCATAAAGGGTCAGGTAGATCAGAAGTGAAATATTCTTTGAAAAATATGCATAAAGTGACCGTCCCGCCCAGAAGCCTAACAATTCACCACTTTCCGAACTTCGAACTCTCGCGAGGATTCTATTTATATCTGGAAGAAGAAAGGGGACTAATTTAATTGGGCTACTGACAATGGAAGGGACGCGGGCGCGGGGCGCGGGGCGGGGGCGCTGGAGGAAGGAAGCAGGAAGATCCGGACGCGTTATCGCGTGGCGCTGCGAGCGGAGCCAAGCGGAGCACTACGACTGGTGGCGCATTGGAGCGGCACGGGGCGGTATGAGGCGGTACGGGGAAGTACGGGGCGGTATGGGGCGGAGCGGGAGGGAGGGTAGCGGAGCGGGGAATTGAGGGCGGAGGAGTGGGATGGAACGGGGAGAGAACCGAAGCCAAGGAGATGGGCATTGGCGGAGAGGGGAAAAGAGAAAGACGGGTGTAGTGGGGTGGAGCGGGTTGGAGTAGGGCAAAGGGGAGCGGGGTGTGGGAGGCGGGGCGGGGAATGGAGGGCGGAGGAATGGGATGGAGCGGGTACAGAACCGAAGTAAAGGAGATGGGCATTGGCGGAGAGGGGAAAAGAGAAAGACGGGTGTAGTGGGGTGGAGCGGGTTGGAGTAGGGCAAAGGGGAGCGGGGTGTGGGAGGCGGGGCGGGGAATGGAGGGCGGAGGAGTGGGATGGAGCGGGTAGAGAACCGAAGTAAAGGAGATGGGCATTGGCGGAGAGAGGAAAAGAGAAAGACGGAGGGTGTAGTGGGGTGGAGCGGGATGGAGTAGGGCAAAGGGGAGCGGGGGCGGGGGCGAGGAGTGGCGGGGCGGGCAGGAGCGAGAGGAGAGGAGGCGAAGCGGAGCTGGCTTGCGTCGGACCTTCTTTGTTGCCCTCCGCTCCGACGACGCGCTAATTGGGCCGGAGCGGTTTCGGAGGCGGTTATCACTCCGACGACGCACAACGCTCCGCGCTTATCAATGCTCTGCGTGCAGGAAGGTGTGCGCCGCAGCTATCGCCGCTGTTCAGAAGTGCACCCCAAACGGCCCACCCCCAGGATGTGTGGTATCCGATAGAATATATTCATATTTGTTATCTGTGGTCTCTTAACCCGACCAATAGCATTATCGTCATGCGCTTAACAGGAAACGTTCTGTTGGTCGTATATAATTTCTTTTCATCACGTTTGCTGATATTTAATTAATACCCCCAAACATCATTGTTATGTAAGATTGATTAAAATTGTGAAAGTTCCGAAGAAAAAAATGAATAAATTAATGATCCAATTAAACGGAAGAGAGAACCCGATTGCTTTATTTTAAGTAAAACATTTCAGTAGGCTGTTTCGAGGAAGTAACCGAATGCACAATATACATTTATTCAGGTATTTCTAAACCTTAATTGTTAAACTTGTGTTACAGCTAGTGATGATTACTGCAATCGATTAATCTAAGTTAGAACTTTAAGTATACCATGAACGGTTGTTTCTCAAAATACTAATGGTTTTCGCACCTCCTGTGATGGGTCATACATCTCCGTGGCCTCTGATACATCTTTGTGCGGGAGATACCAAGGTTCGAGACGCGACGGCGGCTAATTTTCGACACACGGTAGATAGCTGCGTCGAATTCAACTACTGTTTGGTGGAGAATTCTAGCAACTGGCTGCTCGTATCAGTATCAGTTTCAATGATCAATACCTGGCAAATGACGGAAAAGTACTTTAACTAATGGACCACGGAATGAGCGCGATCTTTCCTTCCTCTTCCTTTTCCCATCCATTACCCTCACACACACAGACACAGACACACACACACACACACACACACACACACACACATATAATTGAACATCGATACCATTACTCAGCACATTTCAGCACTTTCAAAAAAATTCTTCACCAACCTAAACCTAGTTCCCGGTGTCACACACTACCACCTGGAAAAATCCAGTAATGGTCCAACCAGAATCAAATCACGCCTTCCCAAAGATCAATTCAGACATCCGTAACCATCATAAACACGTAATCTTAAGCTCATTCCCCCTCCCCCTTTCCCACTCCCTTCACACCACTGCCCTGTGCATAAAATCCTAATAAATGAGGTTCCCAGAGAGGATTCCCTCTCACAGATAAAATTGGGTTAATTTAGTTTAATTTGCAAGTACCTCGGTGCTTTTCAGTTAATATTGTATTATTTGTTTTGTGTTTGTATCCAATTTCCGACCTGTAAAGTGGTTTATCCACTGCTCGGGTGAAATAAATTAAAAAAAATTATGTATAGAAATACAATGCAGTGTAATGTAATGCATTTGCAGCCTTCCCCATTTCGAAAACCACGAGCCGCGACTGGCCGGGTGTGTTCGGTTGGGAGTGCATGAGGGGGTCCATGAGTGTGTTCTCGGAAGTGCAAATAGGACCACGTGGCGGCGCCTTTGCGCCCAGGCGCTGTTGACCGTGGGCTCAGCGGACGGGGAGAGCGCGGCGGCGCCTCTATCGTCCGCGGAGCGTCTCCGTCGTAAAACGTGTGTCCCCCACCCCGCCCCGCCCCGCCCAGCCGCCCGCGAGGGTTTAGCGCCGGCGCGCGACCACTGATAGGCGTCGGCTCTCTAAACAGCGCGGCGCCGCCGGGCGGGGCGGTGGGGGCGGTCGCGAAGCATCCGGGCCCTTAAGCTTCTGCAAATGTTGCTCGGGGGCTGTGTTCCGGCAATTTTGTTTTCAGTCACCGACTCTTCCAAAGTCACTGATCTCCGGTATTTCTTCCTCTCCTTGAGAAGATAAAGTGAAGTATTTTCTTTTGCACTGATAACCTGTTTTGTAAATTTTCTTGCTTTAGGGCTTCGATTTCAATGATGACGTATTTGTGCACTCTGACAGCTGATGTAATTTTGCAGTAAGACGTAACATTTTTAAGGTAGGAAATGACTTGTTAAATAACAGTTGGAAATTCACGAATAAGTACACTCTAATTCGACCTGTGTCTATGTTCAGAGTCAAAAATGATTTAAAATAATATGAGAAAAATCAAAAACATGGACTGATATTAATATCTATCTCCGTGCCTCCAACATAAGTTTGAAGGGATTACCTTTTGTATCCCAGAAATACGTTTTTATATCACACCCCTCTAAAACGTGACAGCAAAACACGATGAGATCACCGATAAAGGAGCGGGAGCTATGAATACATTTATATTGGAACCGGGAACGGACGCCAGCCGGCGTATTGTGCATCTGCCGCAAAGAAACGCGGAGGGCGGCAAATGAATGAGGCGAGCGTTTTTCACGCGTCGCGCAAGGAGGCGGCGAGGGGGAGCGGACGGCGGCGGTGGCGGGCGACGCGGCTTGCGCCTCGCGGGCGGCGAGGGCGGGGCGGGGGCGGCGGCGTCGCGACGCCCCTCTCGGGAGCGTCGGCGGCGCCATCCGTCACCCTGCACAAAGAGAGCGCCAGCTACGCCGCTTCTCACTTACGAGGCGCCCGCCCGCGGGGCAGCGCCGGGGGCGGCGCGCAGTGGCCCAAGCGCGCTCCCACGCGGCCAAAAGGGCCGCTGAGGCCACGCGGAGATACACTCTTACACTTGGGGTTTTGTAACGTGGCGGATGACATAGGGTCATTTTTATACCACCTGCCTCATAAAATGAATCTTTATAACAGTGATAAGCACATGTTTTAGGCCATGAGCCCCGTTGAGAAGGACGTTCGCGAATGAATGAAAAAAATTCATTTTATAAGGCGGGAGGTGTAAAAATGACCTAATGCCATCCACCACGTTACGAAAACCCAACTATAAGAGTGTAGGTCGGCCTGGCCTAAATCTATTTAGCCACTCAGAGGCGCGCTTGGAGAGGAACTTTAAGAGGAAGGTAGTTTTTAAAAAAAACTGATACGTTTTTAAAAGAGATGAATAAAGTATTAAAATGCAACCGAAAACGAAAAGGAGTATTATACGCATTTGTGCAGAGTAAATTAGTGTTTGGGTTTACTCATGTGCCATATTTAATTATTATAGTTTAAGAGAAAATGGATATTTTGAATTCACTTCAAAATAACTCTACCGTTATATATCAATTTGATAGGTTTATTTTTATTATTTTATTGTAAACTTTGGTAGTCACAGGATTTCAATATTATTATTAGGAATTTCTTCACTGTCGTAGCATTAATTGTTCTTAATAATACCAAGTTTTCTTTCCGTCCGAAAGGATCGATTTTTTAAATCTTGAACAAGAAATGGTCACCAAAGTGATAATGACACAGATAATTATTTGAACATAATCTTAGACAATAGACCCACTCAATGATGATACTTTCCATCGTTCCCGTACTTTGCCAGGAGTTCGCTCATCACTAGCTGACTTTGGAGCACTTCCTGCTGGGCGTTTTTCCCGACAGAATCGGTACCCGCCCAAAGGAGCGGCCGGCGATGCGAGACGCAGAGGCTGTGGGGCCGGCAGATATGTAACGCTGACGGGGGATAAATAGGCACGCCCCCTCGCCGGGCGAAGATGGACGCGGGCGATAAGTGGGGGCGGGGGGGGGGCGGTCGCTGGCGAGCAGACGAGGGGCGTCGAGACGAAGTGGCAATCGCATTCATTGAAAAGGACCCCGTTTCAATCATACGAGTTATTTACGACGGATCAACAAGTTGCATTACGAGTGCGAAATAATCGCACTACGCTCGTGCAAGGGGTTAAGTATCTGCTCTGGCTTTTGAAAGAAATAGCATGATACATTTGCCTTAGTGTTGGGACTTCATACGTCGCTTAATAAAAGATCATGTTAATGAAAGTTTTTCTTGGGAAGCTGATAAAAAATTTAATGCATTTAACGTCATTTGTCACGTGGATTCTTTTACAAAAGAAGAAATAATAGTCATGAATAGTTGCGATTTCTAAAACTTTGGATAATGTACAGCTTATTCTCCAAGGATTGATTTATGCTATACAGTTGCTTTAAAAATAAAATATCATGCAAAGATCATTACTCGTGTTTCGAGCTTTATAATGCATCATACGTCGTATGATATGTGACATATGATCTATTTCACTATATTTAGACGTACATGTTCGTATTAAAAGAAGGATGCCCTTTGAGGTGTTAGCCGTAATGTGCCTGTGCTGATTGTGGGCGTGTCCGTGTGCGCAGGCAGCAGCGAGGAGGGCGAGTCGGCGGCGCCGCTGAGCGGGGCCAACGGCGTGGCGGGCGGCGAGGACGTGGCCACGGCCAGCCCGCGCTCGGCCTCCGACGCCGACGAGGACTCGGTGGAGGAGATGGCGCCGGCGCCCTCGCCCGCGCCCGACGCCCACGAGCCCGCGCCGCGCGACCCCGACGACGACCTGCTGGACGGCGGGCGCGCCGACGGCGAGGGCGACGGCGACGGCGAGGGCGGGGACGGCGAGGGCGAGGGCAGCCGCGGCGCGGCCGAGGGCGGCGTGCGCCTCCGCGCGCCCCGCGAGCTGCTGGCGGCGGCGGCTGCGGCGGCGGCGGCGGCCGCGGCGGCGGGCGCCGGCCCGGGCGAGCTGGAGCTGCGCGGCGCCGGCGGCGGCGTGTGGGCGCGCCAGCGGCTGGCCCGCGGCGCGCGCTTCGGGCCCTACCCCGCGGGCTGGGCCGCCGACGCCGCCAGCGCCGACGCCAGGTACTCCTGGGAGGTGAGTGGCGCTCCCGGCCCGGGATGACACAGCGATTGCTTGCATCGCAAATGCCTTTCTATTGGTCTCCGATGACTTATTGTTCTATCCTTTCCAAAAGAACAGAAATTATTGGTGTGTCCGTTTCATATCACAAATGTAGACAACGGAGACTATACTAAGTATCATACTAGGCTAATTGCTTGTATTTTAAATTAATACTTCAGTAGATCTGTGTAATATAGTACTCTAATCACAGTCCAGTAATCTAAAAGTTTAAATGTCATTGTACTTCCAGACTCTTTTTAAGTCTAATACATCTTCTTGTGAGATAATTATTTCTCATAACTTATCAGGGAAATAACGTTACCATCTAATGATTAAAACTTTCATGATTTAAAAACCAGTCATGATTTTACTTCCTTTAAAGATGAACGTAATCCTTTAGGTACTATTCAAGTCTTGAATGCTAACTATTTCTGGGAGATTTTTTTGTTTTCCTCTCCTCTATATATTTTAAAAAAGAAAGTTCAAATCTGAGCATTTAGAATATTGATAAAGTATTGAATATTTTATATCTAGCATGTGAACGTTTTTCCACTGTCACTGACGCTTCCATTTTCATCCGAATCGTGCACTTTTAATCAAGAAACAACATATCAAACGCGCGGGAAAAGATGTTAAATAAATACGCGAGACGTTATCCGATACTGCAGGGTAGAAATAAGATAAACTAATTAAATCTATTGATAATATTTCCAACAGTATTACTACTTATGAACTATTAGAAATTGTATACTGCCCTGAAGAAAATAAATCTGAAATTACATTATTCAACATTTTTTGGACGCAGACTATTTTTTTCTATTTAATCCGTGGTGCAAATGTTATGCTAATTTTTACTACTATTTAAAAACGATTGGGAACTGCAAACAAAATAAATGTAAGATTACTACCTTGAAGTGTTCTTAAAGCCAGGTCATTTTCTTTCCCACTCACTTTCCGCTGTGACCTTTCCTGGGAGATTCCCCGATTAGTGCTCCCCTGAGCGTTTATCAGCGGCGCGTGACGCGAGTGGTGGAGGAGGGGGGGATGCGCAAACCGCTCGGTGCGATGCGCCTGGCCGCAGACCGCAGCGTCCGCCGCACCGCGCGCCACCAGCCGCCGCCCACCACCGCCAAGGGGCTCTTCGGCTGCGGGAAAAGGTCGCCGAGGTGGCGCGCTCTGGCACCGCACACGCACCTCGCGCAGGCGATGCGGTCGACCTCTCGCTGGACTTCAGTGCTTGCGCGGAAAACCGTCTGGGATGCCACTCACACAACAAATACGTGCCTTCGTAACTACCGATTGAGTCAGTTAGAGATAGTAGTCATAATCCGCAAGTTTGAGGTTTCCAAGTTGATCTTCCTAAGATTCTCCCTGAAAAACCCTATTACCATTCAGTATTACAAAAGGTTTCCAGCCATGTGACAGGTTATCATCTGAGTGTGTTGGCCCTAACTGATTGGCATGTATTGGCCTAAAATTAAATGAGATGATTTTAAAAATTGCATGAGGGTAGCTTACGATTCACTCTCTCACTGCGTCTATCAATTACTGTCCCCTCCCCTCCACTCGTACGAGAGAGAGCTGACACATTCCTCCAAATAGAACCTAGTGAAGTAAACTTTCCTCCATATAGTGCCCAGTGGTGTAAACTTCCAACCTATCAAAATGTCGGTCAGGTTTACCTGATCCATTGAGCAAATGCTGAGAAGGCCCCTTGTTTTGCTTCTGGCTATAAATGTAGCTTCACCACACGCACGTTTTGTTGAGTACGGTATGTAAGGATCAAAAATCATAAAAGTAATTTAATTCTTTTTTGTGTGATTTAAATAATCAAACAATTAAAACAATGCAGTTGTTTAGGAATAATTTTTATTTTGTACACTCTCATAAATTTCTGCATTACTTTTAATGTAAAGTACATGAAAGTAATTTTCATGTGCGTAAATTCAATTTAAAGTACGTGTACAATTCAATTGAATGTAGACAAGTTAACTGTCGTACATTAAATGTGCATTGATTTTAATTTAAGCATTAAATGCAATGTACAGAGACATTAATCTCCCTTTAATGTACAAGGAACATTAAAATTCATGTATAGTCGTACATTAAACCTACATTAAATTTAATGTAATTTTTGACAGTGTAGGTAAATGTAATGTCTAGTTTCTATTACTCATACAATAATCAAATTAGTTATAAAAATGTTAGTAAATAGGCCTATAGGATACCAATTTCATCGCAGACTTCATAAAGTGAGCAGAGCGCTTGGGGCGAGGGCGGGTGAGAAATGACGGTGAACGCGTCACCCGAGCGAGGGGCGGGGCCGGGGCGAGGGCGGAGCGGAGGCAGGGGCTGGGGCGGGCGAAGACCTTTCATCCCTTTCAACCGCTGCAATGAGGGTTGCGGTGGCGACGCGTAACCGCAACTCGTGTTGGGGGAGTCAATTACTCCTTTGCAAGGGCGCCATTAAGATTTCATTCTTCGTCTACGGAGGATACAAATTAAAATCAAGTCAGCTGTATTTTACTGGAATCATTTAAGTAAGCAAGTAGGTACCAATTTGGTTACCGTTCAGGAATGATGAAAAAAGTAAATGCATTGTTTTCGAATCATTATGTCTTATGAGTGAAATGTGATCTTCATTAATTCGTATTATTCCATGCCCCGCCCAGAAATAACATTTTTATTACTTTTATATGCTCTTTTTAGACTTATTATTATTATTATTATTATTATTATTATTATTATTATTATTATTATTATTATTATTGTAGTTATGCTTCCAGTCGTATATTCATTTACATGAACTTATATGTGTCTTTCTCCCGAACAACAATTTATTTATTTGGTAAAACTACTGAAAAGATCGTTGAACATGACATAGAAATAAATTCTATTCCTCACAAGAGCCGTTCTCATATTATTTTCACATTTAAGAATCAATTCAGAAGCCCGATAATTCGTAGTGTATAATATAAGAATGATTTATTTCACTTGCTATACACTAATTAATGAGTACATCCCTTAGCAATGTTCATGACTATGGCTTGTACAGGTTCAAACTTGAAATAACGAAACTGATTATGCCATAGAAAGCAGGGCGTAAGACAAGGCTCCTCGTGGTAGTAATAGGTCCTACGCCTCGCGTGGTACTACGTCGAGTAGGGCACTAAACGCGCGTTCCAGATTATGGGCTAAACGGAAGTACTACGAGATCGGGGCCGGCCCAGCTAAGAGGGCGAAGAGAGCCCTAGAGAGCGAGTGGCCACCGAGGAAGGCGCGAGGGCCGGTTCTTCGCAGCCGCCCTCGCCACACGCCGCCTGGCGTCGCCTGGTGGGCGCAGATTGACTTCATCGGCCGCCGTCACGCGCTCGCGGCTTTTCATCTCCGCCCCGCCTCGCGCGATTGGCTCCGTTTGCTGCCTCGGTACACGGCCCTCGGCCACCGGCGCGCCGCCCCCGCCCCCGCCCCCGCCTGTAACGACCACACGCGCCACCGCAGACCCTGCCACCCTCGCGACAGTGGGCACAGAGAACTTCACAGTACAGGCGGATCTTTGTGATTGCCAAGCATTTCAGTCAACAGTTGTTTTAGAATGAACTTACAGAAATAAAACACAATAATAGCAATACAACTCATATTTTTTTCTCAGTAACTTTATTTAAGATTTAGATTATAAGGTCCATCCCCTTTTACCAAAGGGTCATTTCACACATTATAATAAACTAGCTGACCCGGCGAACTCTGTTCCGCCTTAACAGCCGGTCCCATCTTTTTCTCGCGTCGCACTCACTGTGAGAAACTGTACTATCCTTGTTGCACTCGTGATAATAAAGCAATTGCAGATTTGTGTTTTTCTCTCAAACAAAGAAGAATTTTAAAAAAACGCTCTGATATTAAATAGATAATTAAAAAATCTATTACGTAACAGAGCGTGTTTTTTTTGGAATTGATTTTTGTTTAAGAGAGAAATACAAAGCTGTAATCATAGGGACCGGCTGTTAAAGGCCATAAATAAGCAGATTTTGGAATTTATTAAGTTAAATTGTTTATTAGAAAATACAAATAAAAAAATTTAGTAGATTTATCATTCATTATTGTTCCTGTATTTTTGTGCATAGGTTGCACTCTTCAGTTAAGTACCAGAAACACCCACCAGCACAGAAAACTTAGGCGAAAAGACGCGAAAACATACGAAAACGCGTGAAAACGTGCGAAAATGCATGAAAACGTGCGAAAACGTGCGAAATCACGCGAAAACGTGCGAAATCACGCGAAAAGTGCGAAAACGTGCAAAACGTGCGTTCTCACACAGGAACGCTATCGAACGGGATAAACAGTATCCTATATCTGTCTACTGGTTCTAAGCTTCCTGCTCACCAATTTTCAGCCAAATCGGTACAGCCGTTCTTGAGTTATAAATAGTGTAACTAACATGACTTTCTTTTATATATATAGATTATGTTTATGTGTGCATAGTTGTTTGTTCAGGTTAGAACCCGCGAATTTGGGTACAGTCAGATACGGTAACCATTACACCATCGCCGTCGCTCCCACGATGAAACACGCACTACACTTCCGGTACTAATGGCCTTAGCCGTTGACGCGCTCGGAATCACTAATCAATGGATGAAAGCTGCGAGGCTGGTGCTGCCTCCTGCTCGCCCCGTCGCGGGGGCGTGGCGGGGCTGTCGCGCGAGTGACGGGCTGAACGCTCGCTCCCGCACAGCGAGGCGCGCCACACCGCGTTGGAGCGACTTGCGACTCAGAGGTGGCCGGAAGAAGACGCGCGGGCAGTGGCGTAGCAGGGGGGGCAGGGGGGCGGGCCCCGGGTGACATCATTTTAGGGGTGACACCAATTACCGAATTTTATGTTTCGAGTTATATAATTTTAACGATTTATTTAAAAATTATATTAATTTAATAGTTATACAATTAAAATATATGTACTAAGAAAGCAAAGAGCAGAGTATAAGCAGTGAGCCCCAATTCTTCAATGGCCCAAGAGTCTCGATTTCGGCGCTTACTTCATCTCATCTTTAATCTTGATAAAATAATCTACAAATTATCTTTAATATCGTGCAAATATACTTGGAATTTTTATAAAATAATGTATAAACTATTCAGATACAGATATTTTTATATTTAATTTTGGGGGTAACACCATTGGTTTTGCCCCGGGTGACACCAACTTAAGCTACTCCATTGGGCGAGGGATAAACAATAGATGGTTTCCAAAGCAGTGTTTCAGCGATGGCTAATCATTAAAACAGTTTCCTCGGAATTCTTTATCACAGCGAACAATTGCGACTCGTCAAGTGATCTATATACTTTATTTCGTATAGTTTGTTAAAATTCATTCCATGGGAGGAAGACTTACTAATTTAGTTTGTTCAAGCAAATTAATGTATAATTATAACAAAGCTAGTAATTAAATCGTTCTTGATCTAAAGTATACTCATGACTCACTTTTACGATTTAGTATTTATTTTGACATGTGTTAACCTAATGCAATTTTAGTTTGCAAAAAAAGTTATTTTTGATAAAAAATTATTTTCTGTTTTGATTTGCCATATATGATTTTAGTTTTTGAGCTTATATACTATACTTAAATATTATTTTCATAATATATTCTTTCTTGGAACCCACTAATTATATTTAGTCTCCACAAAATTATTAACTCATTTTTCATATATTTTTCTCGCGTTTTTGAAAAGGACCGTAAGCCCATAATGCTTCGGTACCCTCAAATATATATGACAAACATCAACATTTTCAGTGAAAAGTAAACACTTTATAATTATATATCGCTTAAGAAATTGTGTTTGCTAGGTTTTTAAAAATCGAATGGTTGTGTGTGTATTGAGGGCCACAGATTCCTAACTCTGTGATCCTTCCCCGCTGTGAACATGACTTCAACTGAACGTTCGTAACAGCTCCTTTTTGTCTGCCGCTAACGAGCGCGATGATCAAAGGCGCCGAAGCTCACAAATTGAGTAGCAGCGCTCGGGCTAAGCGTCGATAATCTTGGCGCTGGGTGCCGCGTCACGCCCCCGACCTTCGCTTCAGCTTCAGCGATTCCGCTCCCCCCCCCTCCCCCCCCCAGCTGCTCATTTGCACCGCTGCATCGCGCGCTTGCAATTTTTTGCCCGTCAAAAGTAATCACAAGGAATATTGCAATGTGCTTTGCAGAAGCAGTTTGCAATATACAGCACATTGCAATATATAGCAAATGCAAAAACTATTGCAATCTCTAGCACATTGCAATAATATACCAAATGATGCTACAAAGCGATGAATTTGGATAAATGACACATCTGAAAGGTTTTTTCTGAGATAATAAATCAATTTCAGAATTTATGTTATGTGCTTATTCCACTAATAATGTTTATAGAAACCTTGAAATATTTTTTATTAATGATGAGTCACGTATTCTTTAGAGAGGTCAGTTGAAGTGCGAAATGAATACGTTGAGCTACCCCTTATTATGCCCACACTTTACTTTTTTGGCACGTAGTACTCTTCAGTGGACGAAATTGATAAATTTAAGGTAGAAATCTGTCATCATTATGTTTCTCTTCATCTGTTTGTTCATTTCTCATCACTGCATTTGTTGTTTCAACAGTAATTTTCTTTGCTACACAAAATTGGGTAACGTTTCTCAGAATGAAAAGAAACTTCTATTTTATTTAAAGGCGGTAATGTATTTTGCGTTGTGATTGTAGATAGTTATATCTGTAATTGATATTGCTTTACCTATTGCGTTAAAAATCCGTTACGCAAAAGGTTCTTACAGGGAAGTTAATATTTTCCTGTCGGATAATTTTCATTGGGTGAATAATTGCATTTATGATTGTAAGACATTCAGTTATTTAATAAATGGATTGTAAACGACAGATTTCGTTTTCCCTTAATATGAAAATAATATTGGTACTTCCATTATCCTATAAAATACAGTTTTTAAATGTTGAAAACTATTAAATAAATTGCAATGTCATTATATAAATGTGGAATCTCTTTAATATTGATTACCATAAAAAGACGTCATTATCAGTGTCTGAGTTATCATAATCAGTCTATCATTATCAAGAGGAGGAGACCAGAAGGGGTCGGAGGCGTAACATTGAAAGCCTAAATACTTAAAGAAGAAGAAAACGAAGTTTAGAAAGAGAATCAATAAGATAATTTTCTATAAATATTCCAATAATACAATATTCCATAAATATATTATGTATTACTTACTTTCAAATACATGCGCAAAACATTTATTTTCATTTGTTTTCCTATTCCGAGTAGAAATGAATAGCTGAAACTGGAAATAGAGAAACTCACGCACGACGCTTTACTCAGAGCATCGCGGAAAACAAAACCAGCGCGACGCGACGACGGACGCGGAGAAAAAGCCGCGGAGTTGGCCGCCGTAACAGCCCCCCCCCCGCCCCCTCCACCCCCCTCCGCCCCCCACCGCCCCCTTCCGGCGCGGAGCGGGCGGTCGCACGGGCGGGGCGGGCGGGACGCGCCGCCGTCTCTCTCTAATATTCTTTGTGGGTAAAAACTCGCAAAACTGCTTTCTGCTCATTTGTAAAACCCATACAGACGGCGGTTTCTGCTCCGCTACCTACAAATAATCGTCGCTCGCGGACAGAAGGGGCGGGGGCCGCGCGCCGGAGGGCGAAAAACTGCGAAATCTGGAAAGGGAGAAGCCGCGGCGCGCGGGGTAGGGTTAAGCGGGCCATTGTGCCGTGGGTCCTCGCCCGCCGCGCTCCCCTTGCACGGCGCAGCCTCCGAAGGGATCGCGCCACGGCTATCTCCGATCGCGCGCTTACCCCTTCGCGGCAGCGGTTCCACAGAATTTCCCGAAAAATGCATTTTTCCAATTTCCGCGCCCCGGGAGGGGGCTCCGCGCGGGGCACGGGGGGGGCGCTGTTCGGTGTGAATGGGGGGGGGAGGGGGCGAGACGGCATCGAGTGTCCTCGCAGCTTCCGGCTCAGCGTGAGCGGCCGTTGAGAGACGCACAGTGGGCCCAAGGGGATCAACTCCCAAATCAAAGCTGCATTTCAATTTTCAACAAACTATAATATGAACACAAACAACAAAAATGTATTTGTGGGATTTTTGTACATTTTATCACCCTGTCCTATATTTCTAATGCTTTGGTTTTTAGGAAACAAATGCCAGAGTGTAACTTGTAACAATACTTCCTGTCTTTACACGGAACAACGGAATAAATAAAGGTTCTTTCCAATTTATTAAGTCGCTCCTGTTATTTCGTTTAATTAAGAAGCATAATATTCTTTTGTGGATTTATTTCTGCCGTTATGACAACACATAAAGTGCTGGTTTTTGAAAATTTGATTAATAATTTAATAGATTCAACTTACAGACATTCATTATTCTACTTCTTATCCTCCAATTGCGGGCGATATGAGGAAACAAACTGTGCCCATGGCTGCATTTTTTTCGCGATCTCGTTTTTCTGCTCATTTTGGAGCAGCGTAGGGCGCATAGGGCGGGAGGGAGGGTGGGAGGGAGGGTGGGGGAGCGGGCGGCTGTCAGTCAGAGGGCCTGGCGCAAGGCGGCGCTCATTGTGGTCGCCGGAGGCTTGTCGCCTTTCCCTTGCACCGGACGGGATGGCTCCGGTTCCCGGAGACGGAAAGGTCAGAATTGCCATTGTGGAGGGCGGGCAGAATGGGGGACGATTGAACCAATCTGCACGATAGTTGGTCTCACAAAAAGTGTATAAGGTAGCTCAAAGATAAATTTAGCTACTCCATCCATTTCTACAGGATAAGTGTTGTTGTCAATGAATTCCTCGATCTTGGGGTGAATTCATTGAATTCATGAAAGGGTTTTATTCATTGATTCTCTTCGTTACAATTATGTTTTCAAAACCTAAAACTTGTTTTTCTTTGTAAAAAAGAACAGGAAATAAGAGAAACGGGTTTTCTCATTCCCGGAAAGTGCAAAAGTTCAGGAAATATCTCATGTTATTCAGCGTAAGCGTAATGTAAATTATAGGAAAATATGTAATATAATTCTACGCCAACTCTCCATATCCATTTGCTCTTTCATTCTCACTAGAACTTCCTACGTTTCTCAACGCAATTCGCCATACATTCCAAGTCATATCAGAAAATTACATGTTCTAATATTGCGTCATGAATTATTGTAAATGTCGAAATATATTTAATTTCATTAACGGTGGCACTGGGGTACAAAACACATATTTCTTGTTAGAAGAGCACAAAAATGATTATCTTCTAATATTTCTGTGTTTCCGGTTTCATCCTATGATATAAATCAGTAAATATCATTATAAAATGTACCGAGTATACGTAGTTGCCTATCATAACAATTTCAAGTATCAAGCCCCCTTTCGTATTTCAAGTAAAACACGTTTGCGTATGACACACAACACGCAACGAGGTATTTTACTGTTTTGCTGTTCATTTATTCGCGACTGTTGTATTATTTTTCAGTTGACTAATTATAATTTAATAATGTTTAAAATTTCTAAATTGATAGCAATGATTCTTTAGATATCTCTTTGCATAAATGTGTCATATTAGTGGTATTTTTCTCAATAATGTTTTGTCAACATTAACTTTTAACGGGATGAGAGTTGTTTACCCATCAACCACTCACCCATAAAAGAGGTACGTCTATTCACTGATCAAACATACAGCTCTTCCCGTGCGTCCCCAAAAATAACTTTAATCAACATATGCTCTGCCCACAAAAGAGCATAGAAATTGCCCGAGGTCCGTTGACTTTGGAACACGTGAACCGGGAGGGGGGCGAGATGAAACAAGGCAGAACAATTGTTTCTCCCCACTGAATTATTGAGCAACGTGTACCCTATTGTCTGTTCTTTATCCTACATTTGTTAAAGTTGATAAAGTGCTAGATGTGAAATTGCCATTCAATTGCTTTTTTATTAATATAATTGCACGAAATATCAGCGAAAACTACAATGACTGCAACAACCAAGTTCGTGCTGTCCTTCTTACATTAGAGCGAGAAAAATCGAATGATTCAATCTGCCGGAGAAGACGAGGCACAACATTGCCGACAACATTCTCGACATAAAAACCTCCGTCCTTGTTGTACCTCACCCTTAAAGAGGACGCAAAAATCGCGGGAAGTCTGTTGGTTCTGGAGAACGCGGCAAGACGAGAGGGAACACGGCTAGCGCGAGCAGAGCGGCGCGCGGCCCAGCCGGCGCGCGGCCGGGAGAGGAGGCGCTCACTATTGACACATGCAGAATTCAGAGCGGGCGGCGCGGCCGGGCGCAATTATAGACCACAAGCTGAATAATGCAGGTTAATTTGATCGTCCGCCCTCGCCCCTCGCCCGCGGCCAGCCCTCTGTTCGCCCCCGGCGCCCGCGCTTTGCTCAAACACATACGGTTGATTCGTCACCGCCGTCAAGTAAATCATTACTGAAGCGGCGCGCGTTATTTACAGCTGCCGATGCAAAGCGCCACCGCGGCGCGAGGTGCGGGGGAGACCTGCCATGGGCGTCGAGGGCGGAGAGGTCAAGGATGTGGCGACAGATGTGCGAGAATGTCTGTAAGAGAAAGAAATTAGATTGGGCTGGGCGAGACAATATCCACAGTTCTAACGCTTATTGAATGGCAGAGACTCAATTCTATGCTGTCTCAATAGATTGTATTACTGCATTTTATGTTTGGTTACATGCATTACTGATATCATATGCAATAATTTATTACCACTATGTTTCAGTAAATGTTCTACTCGTTTTAATAATACAAATGGTGATACCATATTTAGTAAGAATTTACTGGTTATAATGTGTTACAAAATAACTACAAAGCAATTATAGTTGTAATGAATACAGTTTCACATTATCACAATTAATCAATGAAAGGAATGCTTCATGAATAAACATGAAGTGGATTAATGAATTGTTACATAAATTCTGAATATCAATTATGTTAAATTCGTTTCTTGATTTAGTTCTGTGGCACCCATGGTATGCCTCATATTATAATATGATAAGTGCCCACAATTTCTATAAATAAATGCATTTACCTTTTGATTATACATTAAGTTATGCAGGGTGAAATCACGGCATTGTTTTTAAAATGATATAAACTAATAATTCATTTTCCGCGATGCTGTAATTTTGTTAAGATTAATAAAACAATTTCAATTAAAATCGTACAAAATAATTCATGAGTACTGGCTGCTTTGGAGTTTCAGAATTATCTCTAATGCCAAATATGGATTCTATTTCGTTCATCAAGAACAATAAATGTTGTTTTTTAATATAGAACGTGCAAATCTGTTATCATGAGAGTTACAATTAGGTTTTTCAATGAGTCAATGTATATTTACGTTTTATTTATTGCTTTCTCTAAATGTAGCGTTCTTGAATATATCTAAAAAAAGATATTAAGTATGTTACTGTTGTCACATTGAGTTTTTCCTGTGTTAAGAAATTATGTGGTTAACTTGTCTAATCAGATGAATAATAACACATGGACACATACGAAATGGCTTGTTGGCATATTTCCTGTCCTTAAAAACACAGATGCTTCTGTAAGTCTTTTTCCTTTCTATTACTAAGAGAATGTTCTTCTTATTAACATTCTTTGACCAGTTAAATTCAATATCGAGTTTATTGTACAGTTGCGAAGAGCAAAGTGATTTTAATTGTACAGTTATTCTTTTGCAATTCATGATCTCATTAAAATAATATTTCGTTTAATTTTGAAAAATGAATGAACACACAAAATATTTCATGTATTGAAGACAGTATTTCCCATAATTTAGGCTCTTAATTTTTTTAAATTTGTTTTTAAAAATAGATTTGCTTTTTCATATTATTGTATTCATTAATATTAATCAATAATTTATTTATATTTGCATTAAGTGAATTTATATATATATATTCTAATAGTGACTACAGAAACATTTCAAATCGTCCATTACTAGATTCTTCAGTAAGTGTATTTTTTCCTCCGTCAGTGTATTACTTCGCGTTATGAGATCATACCAGCAATTGAATCATTAACCCTATACTGATAGTCATATTTTGGAAACTGTAGGCTGATCTGACCTGGCCTAGCCATTGAAAAATTGTTATGAAAATAACCGAGTTTCGTTACCAACGAGCCTTGGCGCTTTGGAGAGACGCCGGGAAGTCCTACGTTCAACTCTCTGATTAAACAAATGTCAGTTAAGTAAAGTTATGGGGGGAAGCCACTGCCTACGTGGAAATCGTTGAGGCTGGCTTCTCTAATCGTCGTTTCGGTGGTCCCCTCCAGACGGACTCTAGAGCAGTACACTGAACCACAACCCACGAAATTTGTGGAATCCTAACTTTTCCATTCCGTTCTCACACCCATTCTGGCGACCGGACATTTATATTAACCTCACGTTCTAGAAAGGTTATTGTAGTGCATGATCGTCATTACAAGCCTCTAAATGGGCTGTACCGCAGCAGAAAGAGAGCACAGAGCTTTTCTTGCGTCGCCAATGACACCCAACTGATGCACCTCTATTGAAAATTGTCTTGCGTGGCAATGTTTTAAAAAGGCCTTTTTCGAAGTGTCTTATCCGCGAGCTCCTCTATCGCGCGCCCCAGCCATGGGAACGCAGCGTCGCCTTGGGCGCTCCTTGGAGCACCGGAAACCGCCGTCGTCCTTCCTCTCCCTCCCACCTCCGCCTCCGCCGCCGCCGCCTCTTCCGTGCGGCGCCCCGTGGCCCAGGGCCAAATTAACGCTAATGAAACGAGGCGGACGCGCCTATCTGCCGGCAGCGATACGACAACGCGGCGGCGGCGGCGGTGGCGGCGGCGGTGCCCCACGGCGCTGCGCCGCGACGTGCCGGCGAGGCGGTCTCGGAACGAGTTGCTGGATCCGATAACGCTCGGAAGCCCAATACCGCTTCACACGGCACACAGAGATTGAGTGTGCGTTTTCTGCTCTTCTATCTGCTTCGTATAATATTGCTTCATTTTCACAGAAAACTGCAGCGTCTCTGACCGGGAGGTCCTAGGTTTGAGTCCTGACGGCGGCAGGATTTTCGACACTAGCTTTTCACCTAGGTCGAATTCAGTCGCTGTCTGGAGGAGAATCCTAGCGGACGGCTGCTCTGATCGGTAGTTTTCCGTCGTTACTCCTATCAACACCAGGCGAATGCCGGAGCGGTACCGTAACAAACGGGCCACGGACCGCGCACGATCTTTCCTTCCTCTTCCTTGTCCTGTCCTATCCTCTCTCCTTACACACACTTACACTAACATGCACTACACTATCACATAGTCCCGGGGCCGGTCGGAAGCTTAGAGCTTGTCCCGGCTGGGGCGGTGCCCCGTTGGTGGGAGAGTCCTGGTTAGAGGGAAAACACCACTAGCCGACGGTAGGTCGGCGCCGGATCTCGCCATCCAGCGGAGGAAGATCACCGCCAAAACACGCACAACACTTACGGGAATAATGATCTAAGCTGTTGACGCGCCCGGTATCACTAACCAACCAACCAACCAAATTCACAGAAAATTTGATCGCTTTGTTATATTCATATTATCTAGCTACGTTATCTAGCGATAACGTATTCGTACCTTCCTGGTCATTGAGCGTGTTTATAGACTTGAAATCTTTCCCACAATTTCAAATATAATACATCATGTCCTAATAGAGCTATGGCGCATTTAAATAATTTTCTTGTAATGTGTTTTGGGAGTCCTCTCACAATATGTACATTTCTTACAAAAATTAGTAAATATACATATACTTATATTATAAAATTATAACGATGTAAGCGGAACATTTTCAGCTGTCGAAAGACCGGTTATCGACTAGGGGAAAACTAGCTTAAAATATGTTCTGTGATTAGCCAATTTTATAGATTTTGCTGGAGATATTGCTAACTGGCACCTTGTAATGTCAAAAATCAATGAAACATCATGAAATTAAAGTCACTCACAGAGTGGTTTAGATCCTGTTGTAAGTTCTTATGATAAACAAATGAAATCACAACAACAATTTTTACAGATTAAAGTTTCACACAGAACATGAGAGGGCTCAAAACGAAGACAATTTAAACTAATCATCAGTTCACAACATCCATTTCAATGACATGACAAGACAAATTAAATTATCTTAACTTTCCAATATTTCGTTTAGTTGGCAATCGCAAATAATATTCAGATAATTTATTTTTAATATTTGTAATGTTGTAATTTTAATAAAATACAACCTTTTGCATTCGTAAAACTGCGCATTCCTCATGAAACTGCAGCGCTTGTGTCGCCCTTTAACCTCTGCATCCAACGGAGCCCGTGCGTCGCGTTCTTGCGTAGCGATGCCGCGACAACTCACACGCAATCAGTGGAAAATGCGAAAAGTCCTTGAGGTACGCCCCGCACGAAATGCGAAAGGTCGCGGTCGAGATGGGCAGTGGCAACGCATCGGGAGGGCGGCCACTTTTTTTTCTCTTCGTGGCCGCTATTAGCTAGAGATCAAAGCGACCGCTGCGGAAACGGCCTCTAGCAAAGAATCAGCATGTCTCAAGCGACGGTGAGGTGCGTGTCGTGTTACGATAATGTCAACAGAAACGAAGGTATGTCACTAACGTTGTGTAGAACAGACATGCAATGCTCTCACTAGGAAACGTTACATGTAAAATAATTAGTGAAATTACAACATTTTAAATCATTGAGTACTGTGAAACATAATCAAAATGAAATTGAAATTAGCTCGAAGTCTTCGGTCACGTAACGACAAAAAGTCGTAATGGAAGAATATTGTAGATGTGCTCGGTGCGCATGTAAAAACACATACCAAAACCAACTTGTTAGTGTTGACGTGAAAGAATTAAATTCGCTAGTAAACAGCAAATATGAGGTTGAAAAGGAAAGAATAAAAATAAACGCATGGAACAGTAACACCCTCCGTCTCGAATTATTTGGGGCAGTCGCAAATCGCATGCAGGCCTTTACGATGCTTTATGGAAAGTGTACCAGCTTCCCATGATATGGTCCCGGGTTCAATTCCTTGTCGTGGCATAAGTAGTGTATTTTCTCCTTTAAAATCGTCTCAGTTTCTGTAGATGTGTGGCGAAGAAAATCTCAGGCAGGTGGAGTTTGCTATTTGTGGTGAAGGGAATACGTCATATTCACCATATATTTCTCTTACCTCTCAAGCCTGGGAATTAAACTAGCCCCAGATTTGGGGGACACCGTGAGCTAGCCGACAAAGTCGGACAATTGATCCAAAATGCCAAATACCATAAAAATGTATGTTACTAGCAGTGTTAAATTCTCAGGGGGTATGAAGGTGTATTGCAAAGTCAGTATTGAAGTGATAAAAGGCTGATACACAAAGCATATAAAATCAACAACATTTTGCCAATAGTTTCATACTAATCAATTAATCAATCAACTAATCAATATCAACATTAAAAACAAGATTTAATTAAGACAAGTTCTTTTAATAAAATGTAAAGATTTCTAAAGACAAAAATATTTTATTTAATTAGTATCACTGGAAAATTATTAGTTTTATACATAAATTAAATATGGAAGTTGCCTGTAAGTGAAATGAAAATATTTTCCTCCACATACAGTATAATTAAATGAATTATCGTACCAGAATGAATAGTTATGCAAATAAGTTTCTATTTTAATCCAGACTTTGGCAACAGAATCAAAAAGTAAACTACATTCCAATAAGGAAAAGAATTCGTTACGAGAAAACCCGCCGATGTATTTAATCACACTGTTCGCGGACATCACCGTACCTTTGTTCCATGCATTGTTCACGGCATAATCATGACACTGAGACGAAATCATGCAGCGCTCCAACAATGAATGTGTCTCGTGTCAGAGAACGGCCGGGCATCCATTACCGTCCGCGGGCTTATACAACACCTTGTCTTTCACGCTACTCCCGGCGCATGTCCGAGACGGCGGCCGGGCACGCACGCCGCGACCATAAATGCGCGCGACTGGCTTCCGACGGGACACGCTCCGCGGACCCGGCCGGGGGCGGCGACCGCCGGCGGCGGAGGCTGGGCCAGCACAATGACGCCGGAGGGTAGTGGGAGCGAATCAGGGAGGAACGAGCAACAGCGGAGCACAAGCGGAAACGGAAGGTCGAGGGACAGGTGAGGCACGCAAGAGTGAAATATCGGACGGAATATAAGAAGCAGCTAGGAGTCTTATTGATAGAAAGTTATGTGCAATGACGAGGTAAAAGAGTAGGCAACCAGCAAGACGGCGGTTTGGGGATTCCGCGCTCGCTGTAGAGTAGTCGGTGGATTACGACTTCGGGAGGGTGAGATTTAGAGTAAGGAAACAAGGCAGTAGAAGTGGGTGGCTACTTAAGTGACTTAGTATCCCTGTTGTTTAACATAGAGATATCTCAAAGGGCCGCTGAGCAAGACGTCATCAGGAAAACGCGCGACAAGTAGCAAGTTATAGGTTCCTGAAGAACGGGATGAGAGATATCATGAGTGAGCGAAGGGTGTAGTTGATAAGGTAGGTAGAATTCAGTAGATTCGAAACAATTGTTGAATTTTTTTCTCGAGTCTGGTGGTAGGAATAGGGAGTTTAGACGGTCCAGCAAAGTATAGTGGTCCAAATCGTGGCAGTAAAAGTGCTAGGGGTAAAGAAATCGCGAATTTTCCTTACGATACAGATGATGAAGAGGGTGTAATAAGGAAACCTGAGAATGCAAAACAATCACCCACAAACACGCTCTTTTTTCCAAGTAAGAAACGCGTACGTGATGGCGACTCCCGCAGGAGCTTTAACGGCCGTCGATCTCGCCGTTATCTCTCGCCTGCTGCCCCCTGGAGAGCGTGGCGAGGGTCAGGGGCGCGGGCCGGGGGCGTCACCCGCGGTCAGCGGGACCTCGTGACCCGCCCAGTCCGGCCGCTGGACGCTGCCCTCTCCCATGGGCCGTCGCGCGGAGCGACTGAACCCGTCCCGTGGCGGGACGCGGCCCGGGACGGCAGCGCGGGACGCAGACGCAGCAGCCCCCGGAAACGAGATATTCGTCTCCAAAGTCAGCTTTCCGTGACCACGGGAGCAGGCGTGTGAGAGCACCGGACTCCGAAACGGAGGGGTTTTGTGGTAACGGTCGTTAAAAAACGGAATAACGAACTGTTTCTCTACTGAACATTGCTGAAAGGATTCAATTCTTGTTAGTTTTATTACACATGATCGTGGCGGATGCGAAAATTGGTAGTAGAATCATGGTAGTGTGGGGAACTACCATGATTCTGCAGTCGTTGCTTTCCAAGGTTTTTAATTTCAATTTGTGTTATATGCGTGTCACACTCCGGTATTTGTTTCGAGGAGATACCTGGTTTGGAATAAAAAGTAATTAGGTAAATATGAAGATGTGGTTAGGCGGAACTGTAGGTTTTCCAGCCTGAGCTTCCTCAGATATTAAGGCATTATTATTATTATTATTATTATTATTATTATTATTATTATTATTATTATTATTATTATTGTTTATATCAGAAGTAATGCGATAACTATATCAGTTTTCATCTGACATGATTAATATTTAGTAAGGATAGGAACTTTCACCGATTATTTTGTCCAAATAACCTATTTTATTTCAAAATAAGTACAAGAATATCTGATATAATAATTATTAAGTTTATTCTATTTATTATATCTTTCATATTCATAATGTAAACACAACTCAAACTGTTACGAAGTATGTAGGTGTACCTTTGTTACATATTAAATGAACATACTTTGAAATATACTGTTGGCCGTAGTATCACATTTTAAGTACCATTATGCCGTCAAACTCTCGTGACGCTCTGAATTTTCGAACAAAACTACTGTACTAATGCCTCTCCTAGCTCTCAAAACGGAAACTTTAATCCTAAATGCGAAAAGATGAAAAGGAATATCAGTTTTCAAATTCCTCGACCATGAGGTCCATTGATCTCTGCCAAATTCGTTGAATGCGAGGCGACTGAAAGGAGACGCGAACGTGGCCATCCGCTGCGGAAGGAAGGTGTTGAAAGCCGCTGGCCGCCGCTGCGGGGTGGAAGTCCTTCCCCTGGACATCTGTGGACGAACTCTCCCCCTCTTAGAGGCCCTCCGAGGCAGTAAAGACCGGCGGCCTTTGGACGGACTTTTCATTCTCTATACCGCTGCAAATCTGTGCGGCTCCACACGCGACATTTTCGTCCGGTTTATTGTGTAAGAAATAACACCTTTTCAAAAATTGTTACAATATGACATTCAATGCTGTAAAATAACTATAACCTTCAAATACTTTTCGTATATATTTCTCAAGTTGCATATGTTATTAATTATAACATATGCTGATACATCTCTGAATCTTGAATCTCACGGCGAAGTAGTATTACTACATGAAAAAAATGAGAATCCTCTCCTGTCACTGGAGGATTCTCTTGTGTAATTATAATGCTTTGTTATTGATTTTTGTTCTTCAGATCGACTAACTTTTTCAAGTTTCCATTCTTCTAATTTAACTTGGGAATTTGAATCCCATTTTATTAAAGTACAGATAGCAACTTGTGGAAACCGGTTTCATGAAGAACTTCAAAGGGAGATCTGGTCAAAGTAACAATCTGGAACATATTTCATTTTAAAGAAATTGATTGTTATTTATTTTTTTAGTGAAACCTTTTTCGACTTTATGAAATTAACTTTCTTATTAAAATTTGTCTGTCAAGTGTTATTTTTGATCCTTCGATAGTGCAATTTCAAGCTTTCAAACTATTTTTAATATTTTAATAAAATACTATCTAAAACTGTATTGTAGAATTCACGACCGTTGATGAAATACGAACATTCACGAAATTGGTCAATGTAGTTAATGAAACGATTAGTTTACCAACGTTTAGCAATTTATAATTCCTCGTCAGAGCTTACTAATATATTAGAAGGTCAAGCTGCATATCTATTTCCAAACCAACTCCAACACGGAGTTGCTGCAGCACATCAGTCCATCGAGTCTGAATGGTCATTTTACGTTCGCGCCGTGGCCCCGTTCAGACGTGTATCGCGATGGACCCATGTGCTGCAGGAATTCCATGTTAGAGTTGGTTTGGAGGTAGATATGAAGCTTACATTGTAATACATTAAGGTAAGCCGTGACGAAGGAATTATAAATGCCGAAACGTTGGCAAACTAATTGTTTCATTAACTATATTGACCAATCCCGTGAACCACTTCCCTTAAAAATGTATTAGAATTTGGGAACATGAATTAATTCCTTAATTCATAATAACAATAATAATATCAATTAACTATATTTACTGATTCATTTGCAGTCTACACAAAAAAAGTTGTGTATTATTGTTTTGCGCAATTGTATGCAAGTACACGCTCAGAATCTTCAATTTGGATTCAGAGGGCGTCCGTCTCAGCCGCACTGGTTGCGTGAGCTTCAGCAGGCTGGCCAGGCCGCTCGCCTGCGGCTCCATCGCTGCCCTTCCCTCCCCTTGGCGCGAAGAAGCGTCCGCCCCCGCAGTCAGACTCGCATTCCTCCGCTCAAAGGATGCTCTGGCAGCGGGCCGTCGTGTGAAACGCCGACCCGGCGGGCGGTGCCTGTTGCAAAGAGAGCTGTCTCCGCCCCCGCCCCCGTCCTCACCACCGCCGCCGGCCGCGTGCTGCCTGGGCGTCGAGTTGACGCGGCTCGGATTTTTCTGCACGTGCACCGCCCCGCGCCGCCCCCGAATTCCGCCCCTTTGTGCGCGCGCAGCGGGGGCGGGGCGGGGCGGGGCGGGGCGGGGCGGGGCGGGTCAGGGGCGGCCGCGCGCGGACCCCGGGGCTTCGCAGAGCTAAGCGGCCCCACGGCAGGGTTTCCTCCGCCCGCGCATTACAACGCGGATTATTGCGCGTGCGAAGTTACTTCACACGGATTTACGAAAGAAATCGTGTGATGATAATACTGAAACACCAATTGAATGCAGTCACAGAATTCTCTTTAGTATTTTTTTCTGTGTTTCATCTCCTCCAGAAATACTTTTAAATTTGTTTACAATGGCAAGGAGCGTTAATGACATCTATCATATTATGTTTCAAAAGTATTTAATAGAAGCAAAATCTTACTATTGCACAAAATTATCCTTTTTAGTTTAAGTAACAAGAAATTACATTAAAAAATTAAAATGAATTAAGAATATTTTTAGATTTTTACATTTGTCGATTTAGAATGAACAGATTCTCAGCTTTTGTTTCGCCAGAATGTTTACGTTTCAATAAACTTCGTGAAACAACGTTATGTTCCTCTTTTCACTCTGGCTGCAATAGTTGTGGTATTTAAGCAGTGATATGCTTCTATGAGACACTTAGGAAGTTGTTTTGTTTTTTCCGTTAACATTATCATAAACTTATCTTAAATTCAGCAGGCTTCTGAGGCAAATATTCATTATCGTTGAGACACTATTAGTCTTACAATGATCCTTCACGAAGGTTTGTGGTCACCAGTAGAATGTACTCGAAACATGCCAAACTGGTTCCACGAAAGAGGTCATGACCCTTCTTTCCCTCTACCCTCGTTTCCATTGCTTATGTGCGGTGTGATATTTTACCTCAAAGTACCATCGTTACTCATACAAACTCGAAAATAGCAGAAATTGCTGTGAAGTTTCTTTATGAGATTTGACTCACTTCGGCAACCAGTAGCACAACCGTAGGTAAAAGGAATCCTGGACTTGATCTGTAGTTGCGACTGCACCGTTCATTCTTCGGCCGCGAGGCAGAGAAAAGGGAATACCGGGCGAAGGGGGAGAGTTTACATTTTGAGCGTTCCGATCGATTCCTCTCCTGAATTGCGCCGAACGGGGGAAAAAGTGTCCCAACCTCGGCGATGCATGAAGGGCGCTGCACACACGTCAGAGATGTCAGCGGCGTCATTGACGGAGCTGTCGGCAGCTGTCGCCGCGCTGGCGCCAGGTGCGGCGGCGGCGGGCGAGGGATCAGAAAGACGAGCGCGCGCTGGCTAGACATCCGAGATGCGAGCGCTGAAATCCATCTACCTACTCGCCCTACGGCGTCCCCTCGCCCGACGCTGGCGGCGAAATCGAGGAAACACGCGCGAGGGACGAGCATAAAGACGACGACGACTGGGTGAAACATGAGGGTGTTGCTGTGAGAAACGGAAGGACAGGTTTTTTTTTCGATTTTCCAACAATTTGAATAAAGGTGTTCGTTTCCGTGTTTTAAAAGTAGTTCCGCATTTTTTAGAAATGCTGCTTGTTTCTGATGCTACTTGGAATACATTTTATGGACAATAAATATTATGTATTAGTCAGTGATTCGATTAATTTACACACAGGTGTTAACAGTCGTTCAATAAAGAACTCTGCCGACTCTGAAAAATGAAATTCTTTGCAGAAGTGCTAGTGTGTTAAAATATCATCACAGTTGTTGATGAACCTCAAATAAAAATGTTACGTAGATATAGTTATTTTCATGTGAGATTTTCAAGAGTAAATGAGTTTTTAGTCATAAATTATTTCAATGCACTTCCCTAACCAAGGAAATCAAGTCACTGGTCAGAGCAGTCAATCAAGGAAGTTATTTCAGGCTTTCGAGATCTTTTGAAGCAGTTGATATATCCCTGAATATATTTCAATAGGGGCTTCTCTACAACTGACAAGCAAGTATTCAAAGCACAACCATGCGGGAAAAGTCTACACTTTCCAATCACCCCATCCCTCCTTGAAGATTCAGAATCTGCATCGACTGTTAAGATCACACGGGGTCACGAGTCCGTTAACGTGACTTTCCGACGAATGCGTCTTTCCCGCTTCGACCCCACAAAGCTTTGTGGTCCGTCAATCCGGAACCTTGCACGTCAATCGCTGGACCGGAAGTGCGCTTGACCGGCGAGCGGCGTCGAGCCAATAACGGCCGCGGACGCAGACTCCGTTTGATATTCCGAAGTTTCTTCCGAAAAATGACGCGTCGCCTTGCCGCGAACAAGGAAGGCGCTAACGAGGGTCTCACGCAGCGGTCCGCCGAGGCCGGAGAGCTGCGCGTGTGACGGCTGGTGACGCGGAGGGAGGCAGGCGCCGCCCACAATGGCCTTCGTTAACACCGCCGTCCGGTAGCTCCCTGGCTGGGCGGCCCGTTCGGTTTCTCGAGACGACGCGCTCTTCCGCCGGTGACAGGTCGCGGGGGGGCGTGGCGGAGCTGCTGCGGTTCACTGCCCACCCGCTGTCCTCCGCGAGGGGCCTTTGTGACCCCGCCCGGGATTACGGAGGAGGTGACTGCGTCGCTCAGGCGATGCTTCGGAGCCACGGAGCGGCTCCGCGGGAACAAGTTTGTGATGGAGTTCATTGTCGCGTCTGGGGACTGGACGTGGTGCTTACGAAAAAAAATTGAATTGTTTGTGGTGAAGGCAACTTTAATCCACCGAATGGAAACGTCTTTACTTCAGGTGTTCGATTGAATTCGCATTCGGACGTACTTAGACTCAGGTGACGGTGGTGTAATGCAGACTGTCGAAGTACTTAGCGTTGGGGAAGTCTTCGTGATGAAGCAAATTAATTTCACATTCATCAGACACAAGGACAGGGAAACGAATGTTTTTTTTCTTAACATTTGTGTCCTATATAAGGCACGAGTTTGTCTTTGAAAAGTAAATGTGTGATAAATTCGGAGACATTTGTTTTCCACTGCTCTTTTTATATTTCTATTTCCAAAAATATGGAAATTCTATCATCTTCCATTATTTTTATTATGGGACCGATCATCATATATTCGAAAAGTGGATTTAAATTTTACAGCAACATAATGTTTCTGCAGTTTCCATTTTGAACGTAAATTTTATAAACATCGTCAAAGCGTTACGTCACGGCATGCGCAGTTCGTTCAGAAAGATTTCTCTCAATTTGCAGCACATCTGACATTTTCAGCTGTTTGTGTCGCCTCTTTGCTGCGTTCGGTTTCTCGCGAGACGGGCGCGTTCTTTGGCGAGTGGCAGGTCGAAGGGCGGTCAGTGACGGCCCCGCGGATCACTGCCCACTCACAGTCCCGTGCGAGGGCGCCTTTGTGCGCGAGGGTTGCGGGGGGTGGGGGTGGCGGGCGCTGGTCCTCGAGGCGGACGCTGGGCGCCGGGACAGGTTTGCGGAGGGCGCGGGCTTCCGACCTCGTGCGAGCCCCTCGAAACTGGACACGCGGCTTGCGCAACAGCGAAAACATGGCGTTGTTCTGGAAATTGAAGCAAGCTGCTTTTTGAATCTGTTAGCAGACGAGATAAGTAGAATATCCAGGTTTTCTGAGCGGAAGTGCCTGACAAATGTAAATGAAGAAAACTGGACAAACTGCGAATAGTTGGAAATAACAGAAATTTTATGTTGCCCTAGCGCGTTACGGAAACAATTTTGAATGATCTGATTGTGAGAAGCATTGCACATAAATTATATAATTTCAATGTTATGTCAGTAGAACGGTGTGACGAAACTCGTTCCACTTTAAACACTCGATATCGTGGTAACGAGAAAACAAGTTGTGTTTTGAGTTTTTGCCTGATGGAAGAAGAAATGTTCGACGTTTGAACGAAGTTCTCGCACAGAGAGTCACTTTAAGTTCGACTGTGTGTTCTGCGTCGCGGCTCGGAAAGTACTAGTGCCGTAATAATATCTGAGCGAGGTTCAGCATGCACTAATAGATATGAAAGGAAATTTAAATGATTAAGTACTTTATAAAGAAAACAAATGTGCTCATACTATCATAATACGAAATATTAAGACGAAATTACGAATTTAAAAATTTCATTGTGTAAGATATGTATATTAAAAATTAAAAGCGTTAGATATATCATTTTGAATAACTCTTGAGTGTAAATGAATATAAATCAATATTTGAAATTGATAAACCTCTAAAAAAAATTTAGTCTCACGAAAATATTGACAGGAAAAGCGACAATTGCATAACTAGCATATTTTCTTCGCATAATACAATTCTCAAATTCACATATGTTCTTCTCAAGTAGCTCGTTTGCTAACATACCTGTTTTATCTCGATATTATCCGTCCTCGATACTATTTCTCATCTTCTCATAAGTCATCGATTTACTGCCATTATCTTTCAATCTCATCCTTCGTCGCCCTTTCTGCCTTTCCTGTTCCTGTCGATTCTCCACTGGCGCTGCCGCCGCCGCCTCCTTCGCCGCCGCCTCCGCGCAGCATCCCTCGCGCGATTGTTTCGGGGGCAAATATTAGCCGAGGCTTCGCTTAACGAGATTCGAGAGAGCGTGCATATTTCATGGGCCTTCGCTTCCACCGGCCCCTCGACCCCGGCTCCGCCCCCGATCCGCCCTCGCCACCACCCTCGCTCCCTCCCTCGCCCCGTCCTCACCCCCACCTTCCCACCCGCCCTGATCCCTCCCTCGCCCCCCGCCCTCGCTCGTGCCCTCGCTTACGTCCTCATCCCCCCTTCGCCCCCGCCCTCATCCCCGCCCACACCCCCGCCCCTGAGCTCGCCGGAGCCCGCATTCGGCCCCGCCGTACCCTCGTGTCTGCGTTCTGCTCCTAGTGTGGGGCTTCGTGGGTCGACAGGAGAGAGAACTGCCAGCCGTCGCCGCTGACTCCAGCCCTGCACGTGAAGCCTCGAGGTATAAATTAGGTCGCGGTGCATTCTTGAGGCAGAGAAGAGTGCTTTATGAGAACTTCGCAAAACAGTCTCTGACAAGTTCATTACATCGTTTCACTTCGCATAAAATTCTTCAATTGGAAACAATCACGGGTCAAAATCGATTCGTATAAGTAGTAATCATTATTTTTCTACAATGCATTTTATGCTTTTATTTATGTCTTGAAAACGCATTTATTTTCTGATACTGTTTTAAATTTCTGATATAGAATTCAGAAATAGAATGAAACCAAATGGGTCTATGTTTATTGCCCTTTTGAAGAAAAACAAAGAAAAATGAAAACCAAAAAACACACTGATAAAACACTAAGAACAAATGACTTTAGATACATTTATAAGCTATGATGTAATATAGAAAAATCTGTATGTACCTTATATAAGAAATAAAACGAGAATGAATCATCAATGTCTCGCTAATGATCATCCTGATATATTTTTACATTTGCTTCTTCAAAATTTCCTTCCTAAGCCTCACATTCGATAATGTTTCTGAACGCATGCATACATAGGAATATAAAAAACCGAATTACAATATCCCACTGCTCAGTTTGAAACTGAAATATATAGAAATTATAGAGTGCGTAATCAGCTTCAGGATGTACACTAAACTCTCGCTAATCCGGCCGCTCGGTAATCCGACCCACATCCGGCCTGTAATGCTCTAGGAGAAATGGCGCGCAAATAAGGAATTATCTTGTGCAACATGTGTTGCTAATTACAAATGTTAAACAATACTATCCACATTTAAATATTGTGATTTTCTTGCTGTACAGTCCAGTACTATGGCTTCTAAAAAGAAACACGTTGCGCTAGACCTCAAGCAGAAACTGGAAATTTGAAATATGTTGAATCCAGGTTCTTCGCGGAATGACATTACTGGTGAGTACAATGTACACTGTCAGAAATTTCTGCATTACTTTTAATGTAAAAGTACAGGAAAGTAATTTTCATGTACGTAAATTAAATTTAATGTACACATGTAAGTAAAGTTAACAGTCGTACATTAAATCTACATTGATTTTATTTTAAGCATTAAATTTAATATGCAGGTACATTAGTCTCTCTTTAATGTACACGATACATTAAAATTCATGTGCAGTCGTACATTAAATCTACATTAATTTTAATGTAATTTCTGACAGTATAGGAGGAGTAACAAATTTTCTGTGCAAATGAATATACAGTATCTTTGGATGTAATAAAGTGTATAGCCCCCATGAGTTTAAGCTAATTTTAAAACCTCTCAATAGTCCGGTATTTCCGTCAGTCCGGCAGCCACATGTGCAAAGAGTGGCCGGATGAGCGAGAGTGTAGTGTAACGGTTCGCACGCGAGGGAGAGGAGCAGTGAGGAGGAAGTCGCTAAGCGCCACCGGTTGGCAAATGATCGCACTCCCTGCCACCGCACCACAACATTCTGGCTATTCCTCCAGCCCTCGGCCGCACTAGGATCTTTCCACTTCCTGCCTTGCGCCATCCTCCGGCGCCACAACTCGCATTTGCACGCTCTCACTATTTCCATCGCTCCCGCAACGCTCGCTTATGACTCGCCTCCTCACACCGTTAGGTGGTATGGGGCTCAACTTCCTAGCCCTATATTAATTCTTCCAGTTCTCTAGCTTTCTCGTCTTGCAGCAACTGCTTGCACCCTACTTCCTTGTTTTCGGGAACAAACATTACAACGGATAATAAAAATCAGATGATATAATAGAAATATAATACATAATAAAATTCAATTTAATACATAACGTAAGTCAGTCCCGATAGCCGAGATCGTTAAGGCTGTAGTGCCGTGGCAATCTCGGACGGAAGGATCGCAGGTTCGAGTCCTGCCCCGGTCATGGGTGTGTTTGTGTATGTCTGTTTGTGTGTGCCGTCCATTCATCCATTATTATTATTATTATTATTATTATTATTATTATTATTATTATTATTATTATTATTATTATTATTATTATCATCATTCCATCATTCATCCCCCCAATACTAACAACCCTGGGGTACAAAAATGTGTGTGTGTAATCACTGATTTTCAGCCTGACCGAAAAAACTTCCATAAGTCCATCATACAAAAGTCCATAAATGTACCCATACGTCAAAAAGTATCGTATGCTTTTACATACGTGTTAATTTCATGGTATTCCCCATAACACATCCCCTACGTGCATTTTTAAATGCATCCTAAACATATATCCTCGCGCAGAATCTCTCCACAACACCTCCGTCTCTTCGTTCGCCCTGAAGCTCCCCGGCTTTCCGCGTTTGGCAGCGGCCTACGTCGACTCACGCGAGCGTCGTTTGAATTCGGCGGCGCGGGCAGAGGGCGGCCGGAGCCACGCGCTTGGCTGCCCCGCTCCGCCCTCGCCGCCGCCACCGCCCTCCGCGATATTGCCCGCCATTTATCATCGGAAGATTGCCGCGGTCTGCGCCCGACGCGCGCCGTGCGTCACGCGGCCCTTCCCGGCGGGGCGCCCCGCCCCCGCCCCCGCCCCGCCCCCGCCGCGGCGCCCTGCCGCCGACAGGCGTCTTGAGACCGAGATGAGCGCGCAGCGACCGCCGCCGGCAGCACTGCGCTCTGCGCGCGCCGGCTCGTTGACGCGTTGCGGCTGCGCAGCGTTTTCCTTCCGTACGCAGAACGCTCTCGGCAGGGCGGTTCGCTGCAGTGCGTTGCTTAGCGAAATGCGCTTCACAACGTGACGTACTGACGTTTCCGGGAAAAGCCTCAATGAAGAATTGCATGCCCATATCCATGACTGTTGTTCCGCAAAGTGGTGGAAATGAAGCGTTTAGTGCAAGAAGGTGTTCACTCAGAAAATGACCAAAGGAGATATTTCAGAAGTTTTTTTTTATATTACTCTAAATTATTTCTTTTTATGTGACAAATATTGTGATTTCCATCAAAAGTGGCAAAGCAACTAATAGGAAAAACATAGAAAAGTCGTTTTGACGACAAAACTAAAAACTGAGTTAACACGTGCACTAAATCCTTCAAATATATCCGACAACCTTTCTTTTTCACACTCTTAGTGAGACATCATCGAAGTGAACCCGACGTCATACTCACTCATCTTCATATTTCAGATAATAGATATCTTCTCAGAATTTATCTGCTCCATATTTCTCACTCTCATATGCTGATTTTCGGAGGAGTAGTGATCATGGAAACTCTTCTGCTAGATTCTTTTATCTATTGGGAAAGTTGCTATTGGGAATTTATTGTCGAATCTTTTTTAGGGTAGTTTAACTCATTAGCATTCAATTACTTCTATCTCACTTATTTTAATTAATTTATTTATTTAAATGTTTTTTATTAATGATCATTTCTATTTTTAGTCATATTTTTACTATTTTTAGTTCTCATTTTATACATCTCGTCTTTTGAATTCCATTAGTATCGACATTAAAACTAAATAATGCTTCCTTCCAAAGTACTGCATCTACTGCACCTCTGCCGTCCCCTTTTTACGACTCTGCGCCAACATTCCTTTTATTGCAGTTGTATCTTTTGTTCACACATCGGATACTCGACGGCGCTGCCTCATGCAACGACGCACCGTTATCGTTTTCTCCCCGGACGGTTTTCCTCCGCTCTCCCTCTTCCTTCATAGCGAACAGGTCGGAAAATATACGCGTTCGCGGCTTGTTGCGGGTGTGCGCTTTTATTGAATTGGCCGGGCAAGGCCCGCGGCAGAGCGGCAGCCGTCGGGAAATCGCAGGAGGGCGGTGCAGGGGGCGGGGCGAGTGGAGCGGGGGAGGGGCGAGCGGCCTTGCCCTCCCTTTGGACGCCTCTCGCCGCCCAGTCCGCACTCGCTCGGTGCGTTCGATATGAAATCAGCACATCGTCACCCTAGCCGTATAGTGCTCTGAATGAAGGGTCGATTTTTTTCAGTTTCACTCTCGTAGACGGCGATATGTGAAACGGACAAAAATAAAACAAGAATATGTTTGACTTCATTGTAAATCTCACGATGGTGATGTTTTTTGTCTTCTAATTGTATTATATTTTCTTTCGTCTCCCTTTTTCACGTTCTAGACTTGTCGTGTTCCCCACAAACTCGCTGAAGAGTACGAATTTTAGTGATTTATGTCTTATTTTGACCGTAAAAAACATATTATGATATATTAAGTACTTTTTGCATTCACTAATATATTAGCACATGTTTAACCGTAAGAAGTAAAATATTACTTCCTGCATACCTTACTCATTACCTTAAGTACTTCTAATAGAAAATATAAACACAAAATTTCCCAGCAATTAAATTCTATACACGTGTTCTAAAAATTCAAATGAATGAGTCAACTATGAACGCAACACAAAATCAGAGGAGCACATCACTGCACATTGTAATAAATGTATACAATAGAACTTATATTCTTATCAAAACATCCAACAAAAATCACTAACTTGCCCATTATTTTCATTAATGATAGTTTCCGATATGTAAGAATTTTTTTAGCTTCAAAAGATTTTTTATTCCATTTCGTTGGACAATAATAAATCATAAAAAATTGAAATGAATATGTTGATATATACTGATTAGGTACAAACATTTAAAGTGTTTAGCAAATCGAAGTGGGTGTCTAATAAAATCAAAGAATAAGGGAGAAGGGGTGAAGATGTGTCGAGAGCAGGATGCAGAGTAGAGGTCAAGTCTGAGCCATGATGCAGAGGAGGGGGCATGAAAGCGTGGCAGAAGCACGGAGAACCCGAGTACTGAATGAGCGGAGACAGACAGAGCCCGGGACCGAGCTGTTAGGGGCTGGATGGAGAAATCGGGACGAAGATGGCAAACAGGGCGAAGGAGTCAGAGTGAAGGCAGGGTGGACGCAGATGAGAGACGGGACGTGGGGGTAAAGGTGCGGCTATGCGAGGGCGGGAGCATGGGCGTGGTTGGTGTGAGAGTGGGTGGGGGCGTGAGCGTGGTCGTGAGCGTGGACGTGAGCGTGGGCGTGGCGGGGCGTGGGCGCAGTGTGGGCGTGGCGGGGCGTGGGCGCAGTGTGGGCGAGGCGGGGCGTGACGGGGCGAGGCATGGCGGGGCTAGGCGTGGCGGGTCGTGAGCGTGGGCGTGTCGGGGTGTGGGCGTGGAGGGGCGGGGCGGGGCGAACGTGACGTGGAAAGGCGGAGCGGGGATGGCGTGGAGGAGCGTGGGCGTGATTGTTGGTGTGAGCGTGGGCGTGGGCGTGGGGTGGGCGTGGTGGGGCGTGCGCGGGGCGGCGGCGGAGGCAAACACGGGCGGAGGACGCGCGCGTGCGAGTGATACGGTGTCGAGTGTCGGAGGCCTGTGGGAGCGCGCACGTGCGCGGCCGCGCGCCGCCGGGCAGGTGGCTGCGCTCCCGCGCTTATCTGCGCGCCGCCAGGCCGCGCCACGGCGAATCTGCGGCGCATCCGCCACTCCGCTGCGCAAACATCGCCCCTCCCCCCTCCCACTCCCCCCGCGCCACGCGTCGCCCCTTCGAGGAATAAGAACCAGGCGATAGGACGCGGCCTACTTGAGGGAGCATCGGAGCTTCTCTTACAGACGTCTCTCCAAGGCACGCTGGGTGCGGGTACGTCACTTAATACGTGCAGCTCATCCTCTTTGAATTGAAGGGAGTGTCGGTCAATGAATTGCAGGTAATTCAATTACATCAATCTGTACTAGTGTAGATTGTTCAGGTTTGTTTCTTATTAATGAATAGGTCTGCTGGAAATAGGCCTGCTGGTAATTGATAAAGAACATTTGTCAATTGACATTTATGATTGACTATTGATTTGACAATTGATACTCAGTAAATTCACACAATGTGGTTGATGTTGGTTTAAAGTTGCGTAACTCTAAATGGCAAGTAAATCATTTCAAATCTATTGTATCATATACTTGGGAAACTTCATTTCATCAACAAACATACCTTTATGTACCGTTGAAAAACATCAGTAGTTACACCACTCTTATGGATTATTTACAATGTTTACATTTATCCAAAGTTTTTGCAACTAAATATTATTGATATTTCTTTCATATTTAATGTCTAAGTTATTACCATTTTTTCAGTTGACCGCAGACTTCTTCAATTAGAAGCTGATGTTTAGTTTCGTATATCTCTCACATTGTAATCACAAAGAAGACATACAGACATAAAATATCCATTCGCTGACAGACAATTCAAACACCTACAAATCGGACTGTCCACGGAGTCATTTTGTTTCCCGTGCGCCGCCCCGCGAATCCGAGAAATCAAAGGCCGCCCGCCCACGCCCACCCCGTCGCCAGAAAGGTGCGCGTGACAGCGAGCGCCCGCGCAGCGCGTTTTCCGCCGCGAAGCGCCACTGTCGCCGGCGATTTATGCTCCCCCTCCCCCTCCCCCACGCGCGCGGGGAAATAAAACAATGCAGCGCCGCAACGCGATATTTCACGCGCGCTCGCCCGCTGTCCTCCCGGGTCCACCGCCCGCGTCCGCGTATTTGTCCATGAATGTCGAAGTTCGCCCGCACTCCTCCCTCGGCTGGCCGGCGAAAGGACGCGGGGCGAAGGGCGAAAAGCGAGATAAAAACGCTCCAAACACAACACGTCCAGCAGACCTGAACGTCACTCCGCATATTTTGGTCACAGCCGGCGCCCTGTGTTTTGGAGTCGTTTTTTTTAATTTTTTTAAACGAGTGAACGGTTGTTGTTTATTTCGCGAGGGGCATCCTTCACAGAAGCTGTTGACATAACTCTGGGAGTGCTGTCGGTGAAATACTGTTCACAGTTGCAACTGCCATGTTTGGTTTTGGAGATTGTAGGGGTAGAATGGCATCGTGAACGTCTGCTCTCATGCGTACATACCGGTTGGAAATGTAACAATATTTACATTCAAATACTTGAATACAATTTCTCTCTCAGGACATTTTCTTGATATCTCGCACCAATTGTGATTTTCGTGTATACCAAGGATATCCACGTACGACTGGATGATTTTTCTCAAAACTAAGTTGAAATACCTTTTACATATATTTTATCGCCAATCACATGAATGTAAATGGATTCGAAATTGTATAACATTGATACAATATTTCTCATCGAACTTGTTGATTTATTTTACTAAACAACATAATTTCACTGTGTGATAGAACTATATAACTCCTCGACTGAATAATAATGTTCATGAGTTCGTAAGTAAATTAATAATAATAATAATAATAATAATAATAATAATAATAATAATAATAATAATAATAATAATAATAATAATGTCTTTATTACTGGCGAGGCTCAGGCCGTAAGGCCTGCTATTCCGCCTAACCACTTAAATATTTACTTTTTCATAATTACAATTGAGGCGTTCGGGCGGAAATAGTGATAACTGACATTTCACGTTACTTACGAAATTGTAACGATCCTATTAGCCAACGGAAGTGTGCCACACATAACTAATGAAACATAAAGGGCGAATGTATTTTCATTGTCAATTTTCTGTATCTTAAAGTTAACATGATGTAAAGAGACCCCATGTTTCTTATTTACAAGAAAGGCGTGGTAAGTCAATAATTTAATTTTTGTAAAATTTTAGTTAATTGAAGTTCGAGTATTACTTGTACGTGCAACAAAATACATCATTGGGAAATACGTACTTTTTAAGTAGCGTGTTACACACAACTGTTGGAGATAGATAGAAATTTATTCAACAATTGGGCAGATGATGCCCGGTGGCAGAATGCAGAAATACGAAAGTACAGTTACGATTACAAATACAATTACAAATAACATGAAATCCACTTGGACGTACGATGTAGAACTATGGATTTCTGCCAGTGAATCAAATATTGAGATTCGCAGATGATTCAAAGCAAAAACATTAAGAAAAATATCAGGAGCACCGTGTTTCATTTCTAACAAAATATTTATAAATACCTACACATCTCAACTATTGCGGACGTTGTTACGAAAAGAACCTTGGAGTATTTGAAGAAGTTAAGTGAACATATAAACCACCTATCAATTAATATACTGGACAATTGTAAGAACAAACTTATACTAAAAACGTACTGGAACTGTCAAATCGCTACTTTAATCGCTATTTAGACCAAACCGCTTTAAACGTAACCAATAAGTCTAAATAATAATGTTATTAGTATCATATCAAACCATTTATTTGAGTTCTTCACGAACATACTGTAAATTGTGCAGATGTGAAATTAAAAAAATTAATAAGCTTATATCTCTTTGTAGATTACATTTTTTATAAGAATGAAATTCCTTTTAGAAAGTAATGAATCATCCCTATTTTCCCTTGCAACTTCCCAAAATTGTTTCGCGAATCTCACCGTGTCTTTTGCGCAAAGAATTAATAGGATCATTTTTCATGTGGAATGTAATCATGAATTGTGCAGATTATGCAAAGCAAGTATGAAATTAATTAATTTAACGTTCTTTATTTTCAAATGAGATTTCTAAACGTTATAATTAAACAAAAATCGAGCATGTAGGAGAGAATGTGAGAAGTCTCCTCCATATAATGATAAGTAGACTGGTATCGCGGGTTAATTCCGCAATTAGTGTGGCTGACGAGGAGCGCCGCTGCAGTCTGCCACCCGGGAGCGCGTGCAGCGCGCCGCGGGGCCAGCAGCGGTGGCGCCTCCAGGGCTGAGCGGGTTGCGGCCGGCGGGCGGGCGGGCAGTGGACCGGCGACCACGTCCGCGGAGGCGACGAGGGGCGGCGCGGGGCGGCGCGGGGCGGGCCGGGGGCGGAGGGCGGTCGGGAGCGACGAGGTTTATTGGGGGCGGTTATTAGCCCGTACATCAGGCCGGGCAGATGGCAGTCTCCGGCTATTTGTCAGCAGCAGCCGGCGTGACAGCGTATAAAATTGTCTCCGCCCGCCCCGCCCCGCCCCGCCCCGGGCGCCCCGGCCGCGGCCGACATGTGTCGGGGTCGTCACAGGGCAGGGGGAGCTCCGTTTATACGCAGTATCTCTGCTCACCCCGCGCCCTCGGCGCACCCTCCGCGCCCGCCAGTGACACAATAGCGCCGACGACGCGGATTATCATCTAATATGGGAGAATTCGTTCAATCCTTCGTTAGCCCGCAATTGTTACAAATGGATAAAAGGGAATTCATTCGCTGCTAATAGTGTGAATCCTTTTTGCCACATTCTCTATTATACTACAACACTCTTCATTACAGAGTAAAGTCTGACATTTCTTTTTCATTTTTTTAATGTAAGTTTTCATTTCTATGTATGTATATTGTCGTGATCATTTATTTGATGTCCGTTCATAGATATTATTGAATTTATTTTGCTATATAGTAATTTAAATTATAATATGATGTATAATGAGATTAGAGAACATTTATTAATACTTGTTGAAAAATTCCAAATTCGAATGTTAAAGAAATTGGTCAGTCAATAATCAGCACTAATTTCTCGTACTGCACAGTTATATTTGTAACGAATGTATGTTGACAAAAATAGTGTATGGCATGTGCAACCAAACAAAGGAACGTGTATGTACAACTCCTTGATTGAAATATATAAGAGGTGTATCCGCGCAGAAGCAGAGGGTGGCCCCGCGGCGGGGGGGAGGGGGGCAAGCGGGGGAAGCGCAAGTTTACCTGCGGGGGCGGGGCCGCCGCCGCCGGCGCGGGCGCGGGCGCAGCTTCGGCGAATGGAATTAGACGCTTATCTGATTGCGGGGCGTGGGCGGGCGTCATTACGGCAGATAATCACGGGCGAAGAGCCTCAACTTTTCTAATTGGCGCGCGCTCGCTGGCCGGCACCGCTGCTATATCCGGGCTGCCTCCGCCCCCTCCCCTCAGCCGAAGCGCCGCGCCGGCTCCCCGGGGTAATTAACCCAGGCTCCGCGCCCCGCCCCGCCCCGCCCCGCCCCCCCGCCCCGCCCCGCCCCGCCCCGCCCCGCCCCGCCCCGCCCCGCCCCGCCCCGCCCCGCCCCGCCCCGCCCCGCCCGCGCACTGAGCTCTCCGCGGCCTCTTCGCGGCGCGCAGGAGGAGAGCGGAATTCCCCGCCGCGGAGCACGCACCGGCGGACTTTTCCAACGAGTGGCTGCGAGGATTTGAGGCGCAATTGAAGGGAGAACGTAGATGTAAAGTCAAGGGAGGGAGAGGAATTGAGAAAATGCAAATTACATGGACAAAGTTGGTCAGGAAGGAATATCATGAAGGGAAAAGTAAAATAAAAATTGTTAGTGTAAAAAGAGTTGTAAATTTTCAGAATTATGGAAAAACAGAAACTAATAAGAAAAAAATACCCCGAACCGTAAATAGAAAGGATGATAGGAAAGCAGAATAGAAATGGGGAAGGAAGCGTTAATTTTTGTCAGTGGCTTATCTTCACTTCGATATTTACGTAATGCTCTATACTATTTGGATTTGACGTCAGGATTTATGAATGTACTTGTTTATTCATTCCAACATAAATATTAGATATCCAAGAAGGAATTTCTGCAGTAATTTCGCGTCAACACTTACCAGGATAGGATGGACTTTGTGGTGAGTAATACAATGGGGATTCACCTCAAGTGGGATTCCCTGTAGATCGTAAAGTTAACTGCATTTGTTTCAGTGGAAAAACGCAATTTTATAATTGCAACTGACATCCTACGTCATTTTATGGGTTTTCATCGGGACATTTGGACGATGACCTGATTCTCATTTGATCGCTATATCAAGACTGAAGGTTGTTTCTCTCAGAAGCCTCGTCGGTAATCTAATATTTTTATACAGACTTACAGAATTACGAAGACAAATCTTTTGTAAAGTGAAACGATCAGAGACAATTAATCAATTCACATCCCACTCAGATTTGTCTTTATGCTAATGAGAACGGCAGCGATTGTATCTGCGATGTCATTTCTCCGAAGCAGCAGGCAAAGTCATAAACGAGCGCGGTCGAGTATTCAGTCCCTGCTATCCGCACCTTCCATCGCCCGGTGGGAGGTGACGGCGACCTCTGCGCTTCTCGTGCAGCGCCGACGCCGACGGGCGGGGGCGGGGCGGGGCGGGGGAGGGGGCGGGGGCGGCGCAGCGGCGGCGGGGCCAGCAGGGGCGGGGCCGGCGGCACAGCCCGCGCGCCTAGTGATGGATGCCTGCATTAGCATCGGCGCGTGCGAAACAGCTGCCACCGCCGCCGCCGCCGCCAGCCGGACCGATACGGCGCCCAGGAGCGAGAGAGCGAGGAGGCGGAGGCGGAGAGAGGGGCGAGGGCGGCAGCAACGGACCGAGGCGCGAAAGAATGAAGCTGCAAATGGATAGGAAGGACGCGAACGGAAGAGAACGTGAAAAATTAAAGATGGGAGGCCAACAAAGAGCACGCAAAGTCTGAAAGAGGAGCGCGGGATGACGAATCGGAACGAAGAATGATGATCGCGGCACGGCGGCGGCTGCGGCGGAGGAAGCAGAGATATCGTGGAAGGCGACAGAAGTTAAAGACGGATTGCGGAAACTTGCGCAGGCGAGCCGGCCCCGCCCCTCTGTGCCGGCGCCCCCTCTGCCGGCGCGCGGAGTTAGCGGCTTCTTAACGCGCCGACCCCGCGGGTTTTTCGCTCCACTGGTCAAATCCAGCAGCGGCTGCGACAAATGGAGGGCTGCCCTCCGCGCCTCGTCTGCGCCTCGCCGGCGCCCCTCCCGCTCCCCGCCATCGCCCTGCCCACCCTCCCGCTACACTTGCCCCTCGCTCCACGCCCTCTTCCCGCCCGATCCTCGCCCGATCCCCGCACGATCCCCGCATGATCCCTGCCCGATCCCCGCCCGATCCTCGCCCTCTCCCCGCCATCTCCCTGCCCTGCTAGACTTGTCCCTCGCTTCACGCCCTCTTTCCGCCCGCTCTCCGCACGATCCCCGCCCGATCCCCGCCCGATCCCCGCCCGATCCCCGCCCGATCCCCGCCCGATCCCCGCCCGATCCCCGCCCGATCCTCCTCGTCCGAACCCCGCCTGATTCCCTCCCGATCTCCGCCCGATCCCCGCCCGATTCCCGCCCGATTCCCGACCGATTCCCGCCCGATTCCCGCCCGATTCCCGCCCGATCACCTTCAGATGCTTGCCCGTTTGGCGTCATCTCCTCCATTTGATTCCCATCTCGCTCGTTCCTCTACCGTTTCCCGTTCTCCTTCTCTGCCTTCTTCCTGCCACGCCTCCCGAATTTTCCCTCCTACTCCACGACCCCTCCCCCGCACACCGTCGAGTCCTGTTCATCCATTCCTTATCCCATTGCACTCCTCGCACATTTCTTATTCGCCTGTATTTCATTGCCACCTCTTCTGAACTCATCCCGGCACCCACGTCTCCTTTACCCCTTTCCCTGCCTCCCCCTTACCCTCACCCTTCCCGGGTATTGTTCTTTCCTCTGTTTCTTTATTGATTCGTCTTTTGTTGCTTTCCTTTTCTGCTTGCCATCCATCCAATTGCCTGAGGGAGGAAACGGCATACTGCCTCTTTAAGACACTGCAATTCTTCCTTTGCTAGCTTTTCGGGAGCGGACTTACCACGACAGCGAATCATTTTTCGAACCACGACGTTGTGACAAATCATGTTGCAACAAAACAATACGATTTTTCTTTTGAATATTTCTCGTTTGTTATTAAATATTCGCATATTATCTTTGTAAATTTTATCTATTTACAAGGAGAACACATTTGATATTCTCAAATCTACTTTTTAAGCTATGATAAAGCAATTATTAACACTAAAATAATGTTGTTTAACAATATCAAATAAAAAAATCTATCAATATAGCAAGCACAAATGTATTTGATGTCCGTTTTAGAATCACAAAATATTAAAGACAATGATGATTATATTATTAAGTTTCATTATTCTCTAGATATTAATTGTAAAAACTAAAATATTTGAGCGATAAAGAATAATTATTGTCAGTGAACACTGTCAATGGAGTTGTTACATTATTTGTCCTGTCAGTGAACATGTTAAATTATTATCCAAAACTCTCTCCACGGAAGTTCTTTTATTGTTTAAACACCTTCGGAGTTTTCCTGGTCTGCTTTGCAATCAAATTATGCCCACAAAAATACGTTTTCCTTCGTCTTTGTCTTCGAATTCGGTAGTTATCGCCCGGATGTATGTTCTGTGCGATTACGGGTGCTGTTACAGATATTCAGGCTATTATGTATAGGTGTGCAGATCGAGTGAAGCGGAAAAGGAATGTTACGCTACAAACGGTTTTTACTCTGCTTCTCCTCTTCTTTCCCTGTCTCTCACCTCCATTTTATTCACCTTCACATCCATTTCTATTCTTTGTCTTTGCCTACGCTTACGTTCAACTACCCTGTCCAGGACTGCAGAGTCTGTGATTACAGCTTCCATTTCCTTCATCATCCCCATCGCTCCACTCTCAGAAATCGCTGCAACTTTCACCACCGCAACCACTGCCATCACCTACGGCCTCTTTGATCATAGGAATATTCGTACTCCACCATCACCGCAACTACTGTCAATTTTGTGCTGTCATTCCCTCTATTTCTGCCATTACCTTCAACCCTCTGCTTCTTTCAATCTCGGTCACGTACAGCGACATAATTTCTATGCTCACTATACCTTATTACCGTTATTTTTGTTGTTACCATACTACCTAGACGTCCGTAAAACTCCTACTTGTGTCCTAACATCGTGAGTAGTATCTCATTTACGTGGGCAAAATCTCAACCGATCACTCAGGCTGCCTCAACCGACTCCCCGTCAAGCACCCGCCTCCGCCCTGGTCCCCACGGCACCAGCTCGCGTCCGCAGGTGGCAACCGGCGCCGCGTGGCGCGGAAGGTGTGTGTTATCTCACCTCCGAGGAGGAAGTCTCCTCAACCGTCGACTAGGGCCACCTCAACCGTCTCTCTGCCCGCTCCGCCCCTGCACCAGCTCGGCGTCGCAGGTGGCTGGCGGCGCGGCGGGGCGGGGCGGCGCCAATCGCCGGCGCGACCTCGAGCGGACGCGACCGGAAGCGGGCGCGCGCGAGGGCTTCCGGGGGCGGGGACGCGGCGCGGAGGAGCCAACCAGCGGCGCGGCGACGGCGGCCCCGGCCGCGAGGCGCCCACCCGCCGACCCATCGCCCCCCCTCCTCCTTCTGCTCTTGGCCGGTCCCGCGGCTGCTCTGGCTCAGTCGGCGCGCGCCAAGGCCGCGGACGCACAGTGCAGCGACGGGACGGCCAAGCATGGCCCCTCTGCCCGGCGTGGAGGTGGAGCCAGCGAACGTGCGCCTCGGCGAGAAGAGCGACGAGGCACGCCCGCTCCGCGGCCCCGCCGCCAACGCGCCAGCCGCCTTCTACAAAGTGAGAACGGGCCACACATTTGCTTCATTCTCTTCATCATACTTCGATTTATTGAACGGGGTGCCTCAAGGTCTCGAGCTGCAAGGAGAGGTGCACGTTCTCATCCAATCGGTAGCTCCAAATCAAAAATTTTAATCGTAACGAAGCTCCCGATCGGATGACAGTATCTCCCTCTTCCTCCAGCACGTGGCGTTGAGGCGACCCGGTAAATAAATCCGAGTATATACTTGGGTTTTCGTAAAGTGGCCGATGAGATTAGGTCATCTTTACAGCTCCTGCCTTATAAAATGAATATTTATAACTGTGATAAGCACATGTTTGAGGCCATGAGCCCAGTTCAGAAGGACGTTCGCGAATGAATGAAAAAGATTCATTTTATAAGCCGGGAGGTGTAAAAATGACCGAATATCATCCGCCACGTTACGAAAACCCAAGTATAATGTTGTTCTAAATAGCTCTTTTTTTAAAAATTTTTCTTCCTGATACCTATTGCACTGAGTCACGTTAAAATGGTATCATTGTACACTATTCGCTATTATTGGTCATTCATCGAACATCTCACAAAACAGTGCATTTGGAATTAATGTTCCTTATTATTATTATTATTATTATTATTATTATTATTATTATTATTATTATTATTATTATTAGTCCCTATTACTTCCTTCTAAGTAAAAATGAAAAAAATGAGCACGTGCCCGCACGTTAGCTGATGAAATAAAGTAATTTTTGACTGAGTAGTTTTGAGGTTTATTATGAGTGGTTTTCAATAACAATTAGAGCTTCCGCGTTATTGGCAATCCTGCTTACAAACCTATGTACTTGCAAATTAATTTTTTAAAACAATGGAACTAAAGATAATTATCTAAATATCATTAATGTAATCCAGACGATTTTGATATTAATATTAGTTATTTTGTAATATAATTTCAAATTATTAATATTGTATAAATTGCCTATTATTATTGTTATTGCATTTTAATTGTAGGGTCTCTTCTCACATTTCACTTATTCACTGTTTTCTGAAAATTTGGCAGTTGTATTCGTGTGTAGATTGAAAAATATGGCTATGTGCGGAGGTTAAATTTGAAGTCTTGTATTACATTCTCGCTACTGCAGTATGGCAAACTTGTAGCAGTTTTCTTTTGACGTCTTGAAGCAAATAGCAAATGTTTTAAACGAGGAAACGTTTAATACGAAATATTACTTTTAAAGACGCAATACAACAATAACAATAATTTGGTATTAGGTATTAAGTGCCAAAGGGGTCCCTAGTACAGTAAGATTGTAAAGTTGTTGACTGTTGTAAGGTAAAATCTAACAAGAGAGTACCGGCGTTATCGAAAAACAACGTTGAGTAAAACAATTCTCATTTTAACGTTTGTCAATTCCTTGCAATTTATTACCCTTTTAGCTTAAAATACGTATTCAAATATCAGTATTAACTGTTGTCAACGAAAATCACATTCTACTTCCGTAATGACTCAGTACATAATTGATGGTGCAGAAGAAATTGTACACAGATCCGTTTGTCTGACGTAACCTAGTACATCTTTTCTACCGGCATTAATGAACAAAGTTTTTAGGAAGTACAGGAGCTGTAATGAAGATTAATGGCTCCCTGTCTCCACAACACTCCACAAAGACCGTGCTCTTCGAGTTCGAAAATGGGTACTTTCGTATTCTGACAAGGGAGGTGTTCTCATCAATTTTCGGCGAATCTGCGTCTCAAGCGCTACCGTGGGTCTGAAGAACGAAATCTGTTGTCATGATTAAGGCACATAGAGTGAACTTCGTAGAAGAAAGGATTGACCAAAAATCCGGAATGATTTCTAGAGATCCTTATTGTAAAATATACTAGGGTAATTAAAAATTGTGTTCTCCGAAAGAGGCGCCACAAGTGGTTAGTCCACCAATATGTTTCTTGAACTCAATCCAAAATTACTTCTGAAAATTAATTTTAAATAGTGTGTATGTCATAGGTTATTTGTAAATTTGGGCTTATTGCTAAGAGTACCGCCAAAGGGGTCTGAGCTCATTTAAATGAAACTGAAAACTGACAGGCTACTGGGAAAATCTAGACAATTTTCTGAAAATGAAGGGGTTCTTTCCAGTAGGTCGGATTTTGCCAGTAGTCTACGACACATTTGTTTGAAGATTTATTCAAGATTCTACTCGAAAAATATTACAAGATTCTCTATTTTAATAATTAGTAATCTACGTCTGACTATATTAATAGCATATACAAATGTTGTGGCAATCGTTTTGGGGTAGGATTCTGAGTTGGAACCTCATCCAATGCATTTGGGGCGAAGAAGCAAACTACTTTCCTAATGATTTGTTTTCGTATCTGCTAAAGCTTATTTTGTGTTGGAGATTACGCTTTGTTCTTCATTAATTATACATTTCAATTATTTTACTTATAACATTTGCTTATTGAAATTCGTATTCGTATCTAATATTTTCAATTCAGATACTTTATTAGGGATTTTCTTCTATATTTTTTTAACGCCTGAAAAACGTACAGACTGATTATTGTTTCTCCACGTTTCAGAGACCTTTTATTTACAGATAATATATAATAAAACTGTCCTTGATTTAGTCGGGATCTCAGAAGTCAAATGTTACAAAATAGGTATGTTCATTTGGAAACGAGTGCGGTGAAGGTGGATGGTAGTGGGTTCAATTCCTAGCCACTCCCTCTCCAATCCTTCACGCAAGACGAATCGAGAGAAATCTGCGAGGTGACGCCTGCCATCCGGGGTGCGAGGACGTTGGGAGTAATTACCGCCGTGCGATGGGGGTCTGGGGGGGGGGATCGCTTCGGCAGATCTCACGTCGCTTCGCGGTCAGACACTTTTCTCCCCCCACCTCCCCCGTCCCCGCCCCGCCCCACCCCACGGCGTACGGACAGACGGCGCATTATACATTCTATTTAGTGGGCGATAAGGCTCTCGTCCCGCCACAGGTGACTGCATCGCGCGGGCGATCGCCGCCCCTCCGCCCTGAGTGACGCTCACGTGCGGCGGGGAGGGGGGCGGGGCGGCCCCCTCGTCACCGTGTCAAATCGGGTGGGTGGACGCCTGCGTTCTATCTGCACGCACCACGCTCACGAGGGGCACAGAGAAAGGGCTATTGAAATTCGCCTCTTATCGTTGTGTTTCGCTGCTCCTAGAGCATTGTTGGCACATGGAGACCCCAATCGATCCAGTTTCTCTCTATATGAGATTGGCGTTGATCTTCTAGGCTGAATGCAAAGAGGTGACCAGCTAGTTGGCGAAAAAAAAGAGGAAAATATATTGTAAGGAGGGTAGAACTATCTGGTCTTCAACTCTTTCTCTGATATCATGAAACAACTTTACATTAGAAGCTGAGCTACAAAGTTGTTCAGTTTCTTAAAACTTTCATCCTATCTAGCAAATGAGGACATCTAGTATTTCAAATCGTCCCGACAAAGATTGTCGTTTAAACGCACTATCCTAAGAAGGAACTGTTGTCTCGAAATATATTTTCCTCTTTCCGTTCTCTGAGACTTGCTACACACCCTAATCTACTCCTTATTTCCACTGTACGAAGCACATTATCATATTGTCTTTTGATTTCTGAGAAAAATACAAGCACTACTTTTTATGAAACATCCATTAAGTAAATCATTGATAATTGTATCATGAAACTTCTGACTTTAAATACATAGTTTTTTGACGTTTAGTTAATTTTTTGAATGAATATTCTGAATGGAGCTCCAGAACACAAAACATAGCTTAAGCACGTAAAGAGCTTATGATATAACATGCGAATTATGTTTCGTGTGTGTTTGTATACATGTATGTATCTGGGAACATGCAAATTCGTACGTGTTCTGGTGATTATGAATAGTACATTAAACGTGTCTATGCACTTGCGTGTACTTTATCTTATTTGTCGAAGAGATCTGTCTCATGACCATACTTGGAGAACTATTTCCTTGCTTCTCACTTTCCCGAGCCGACAGCTATTTTTCCTATACAGATACTGCTTGTTTACGCGACCTTTTCTCCATTGCGGTTTTAAAATCCAACGACGTAAAATCAACTAACACATACGATACGTCAATTAAAACATTTTATTTTGTAAAATAATTATTTAAATACATCAACGAAATACTTTCATACTTGAAAGCAACTTGTACTCGAGTTTGTAGATACCTCAGCCTCAGATAGCTCCTAGCATCCTGAAATTGAAACGATTCAAAGTCGATATGAATTTCACATGAAGCACTAGTTTGCAAACTAACCCAAAAACTATCTATAAGCAGCAAATTTTAGTTTAAAATGGGGATCCCAGGAAAAATATCATCTTTTAAAACCTGATCATAAATCTTTTGACATCCTCATTCAGCATTTTCCTCAATTCATTCTTATGCATTGACATTCCAAGAAAACGGGTCTCAGCGTGGTAGACACGGCATGCCACATGTATAAAATGTTCTTTACAGTACGAGCTGTAAGTCGTTCTCAACAGTGTTCCTTTCCGCTGGCATTAGCACTCCGTTGCCTTCCTCGAATGCGACTGCTGCCCGCGAGGAACCGCCCGGTCGCGTCCACAGCGAGTCGTCTTTCAACGAGACGTCCCCGCTTTGCAGCCATTCTCCCGTGCGTTGTTTCCAGGTGGCTGAGTGACACGTAGCGTGTCGCTGGCCACTTCCGCTTAGAGGAAATTAAAGATTCAATCTCGAGACGCGGTCGGCACATTACGTCTCCTATAAACCGCACACAACTCGTCTCCGTCTCGCCCGCGCCGCATGAAAGACGTCGGATTTCTTAAAAAGCACGACAGATATAAAGCACGACGAGCTCCCAATCTCAGAAAGATGTTGTGCTGCTCTACACAATGCAGTGTAACACAATGCCGGCAGGCGACGCGACGGGGACAGAAATGCTTCCCGCACGCGAAAAGGATATTGCTGGCAGACGCACAGAAGGGTGGGATAAAAGGGCAATAAAAGAGGGCAACGGGGAAGAAATTTCTAGGGAACAGCTTCGTCGTGGAGACTAAGGGCGAAAAATTAATAAAGCAGTATTTTTGAAACGCAGAAGAGTAGTAATTATGAGGGGAGAAAACATTTTAAAAGCGTTTCCAAGTTCCCTCATTCTGTGCGTTCTTTCACGTGTTAAAATCTTCGCAGCTTTCTCACTTTGATGAACGAGAGAGAGAGAGAGAGAGAGAGAGAGAGAGAGAGAGAGAGAGAGAGAGAGAGAGAGAGAGAGAGAGAGAGAGAGAGAGAGAGAGAGAGAGAGAGAGAGAGAGAGAGAGAGAGAGCAAGGAGGAAGAGTTTCTTCTTATACTTTGGGTAGAAAAAGAAATCTCCTCGGGAAGAAGGAACATTTTAGGCACGGTTCCCTGGAATCAGGACCTAATTTAATGTTACCTGGATCCTGAAGGAAAATGTCCTCAAGAGGTCTCATTAGTAAAAAGTATGATCCTTTAAATAAAAATGACTTTTGGAAATACATTATTACTAAAGAACCTGAAATGTTGGTAGGAACCAAACTCCGTCATTGCCACACCTTCAAAATGACTTTGTTGATAATTACGTATATATTACATGATGCCATAATACCCTTTTACGTCGGTCAGTTTTCGTACACACATAAGAAATTTGAGTCAAAAATGCCTTTTTACAACTTATTGAAATATGTAAATATAATTAAACGAGAACAAAACAATTTAATGGGAAAATATTCAATTTCATAAATGAATCTTTCAAAATAGATTTAATTGTTAATATTATTACAACGATTGCAAAATAAAACAACTGTCTGCCTAGTGTTCATCATTTACTGTGTGCAACTTTTTTTCGGTTGGTTGTATCTCTTATTTCAAATCTGAGTAAGTTCTCTGTTGCTACATAAGTTCAATGGTCCATTTAAGTTGTATGTCGTACTTTAATTCAACACATTGTACAGCTGCTCGGCAGTTTTCTTACGGTCGCGTTTGCAGACTCTTACTAGCGCCGAAGTTTTGCGGCTGCATCTTGCGTTGGACGTAATCTCTAAGCCATCTAGTTATTGTTGTGCGCGGTTCCGGGAAGTCCTGCTTCCTGCGGAGGAAAGAGTCGGAAAGACCGGCGACTCCAGAGCCATGTCTCTGAATCCGTCCACAGATGCGAACTTCCATGTTTGTATACAAAATTAAACACATGCAAATGTACCCCTTGCGGGTACATGTACGTTCACGTACGTGCACCCACTTGTTTCATTTACATATTCCCTTTTTATTAAAAAAACAATCTTATACGTATTTAATAAATCCCGTAATATTTAAGAGCCATCTTTAAAATGTTGCATCTCATTTACACATTGATAATGCTTTGCAATATACAAAGATGAGCGGTTTTGAATATTAAATACATTCTTTTAATTTTTGACACCTAGCATTGCCAGAACTAAAATAAATATTCCTTCATGATACGAGATAAAGAAACTTACGAATAATTATATTTTATCTTACTTTTCCTTCTTCAATTGCACTTAATAAGAGATTTCATTTGGAAGTAATATTTTGGCGAGGAAATCAAGACACGTCAGTCAAGTCCTTTTTAACTCTGTTTCACGTTCCTGCAAACACCTATCCGAAACAAAGATTCTGTCGTGCACACTTAACCGATTCGTAATAAGATTGAAAGAAACGAACTAGAGAGAAAGGGAGACTCCCCATGTTTGATTCTCTCATTGCACAGTTGGAAGCATTTAAGGGCTTTTAAAGGGACTTGACTGATTTGTTAAAGAAGTGAAATTCTCGCCTAGAGTTTAGAACTGGCGTGACAACCTTACAAGGCCTCACGGGTCACAACTAAAACCTTTAATATGGTTGCGGGCTACCTTTCCATTTCTCGGGCTATTCCCACGTGACCCCGTATTGTGGATCTCGTCAGCTGGCCTCCGAAAGGGGGGAGGGGGAATGGGACCAAGCGTGAAATCGGGCCGTAGCATCCACAACGCGGAGTGAAACTCATTGAAATGATTTTGAATTTCTGAATTTACTAGAAAAAATCCTTACATCTAATATTCACCTATTTTTACGTTAAGGGGGTGTTGACCACGACAGGGTGCGAGAGTTAGGCGCGCAATATTCTCGCTTGACATGGATGCAAGGGACTTTCAGATTGGACTAATAACCTTTCGCGGCTCACGATAAGTTGCCCCGCGGGGAAGATACGGCAGTTGGGTGTGGTAATGTAGTCTTAAGAAAAACAGATTAGGACTTTTGACAATACAAGAATAAAGACGTACTGCTGTCGGACGAATTTCGCCAACATTGTGAAGTAAATTTCAAATTAATGACGAGAAGAGCTACTCGGACCGGATTGAATGGAGAAGCGCCCGCGACGCCTGTCTCAGAGTTTGCAGCGCCGACCGCTAGGTGGCAGCAGGAGCGTATTATGGCGTCCGCTTCTCGTGTTGTCATTACTGAATTCCTTGGATTTCATTTTGAAATATATTATTCTTGTATTTGATTAGTGATTTTAGCCTCGTACCGCTATGTTATTTCATTTAAGCTTAACATTAATATATTAAATCTGCTTTTTCATAGGTTTAATTAAGGTTATAACTTCAAAGAAATTGAAGACAGATTTTCGAGCTAATTATTTGAGTCAGGCAAAGTTAACACCTCGAGAGAAAAATGTACGATATATTATTTTAAAACAGGATTTTCTTTTGTCTTTCATTTCTCGTGTATTTGAATAAACTGGGAGATACCGGAGAGCTATAAACCCTTTAAATGTTTTTTTCCTGGAGTTCTGGAACATCATGACGCGTTTCGCAACAAAGGACATGAACAATTTTACTAATTCAAAATCAAAAGCAGAATAAAAATACAAAATATGATAGAGGAGAAGGAAAAGAGAGCCGATCCGGCGGCCGAAATCACTAAGGCAGTAGTGTCATAGCAATCTCGGACTGAAGGGTCGCGGGTTCGAGTCCCGCCTCGGGCATGGTTGTATGTGTGTTCGTCCTTTCACCCCTTATCATCACCAAATCGTTTCATCTTCATAGTTACCATACTGTTAGCTACAATTGTGGTCACTAATGACCTAGATGTCGATGCGACTTCAAATAATTTTTTTAAAAAGGAAAAGAGAACGGAAGAAGAAGGAAAAAGGAAGGAAAAGAAATAGGAGACGGAAGAGAAAGAGAAGGAAAGAAGTACAAGAAAAAGGAGAGAAAGGAGAACTAGAAGATGACGAAAATTAGACCGGGAGCGGTAGCTCAGTGCATCAACTGATGTCACTGCAGTGTCTCTGACCGGGAGGTCCTAGGTTCAAGTCCTAGTATTTTCAACAGTAGCTTTTCAGCTAGGTCGAATTCAGTCACTGTCTGGAGGAGGATTCCAGCGGCCGGCTGCTCTAATCGGTAGTTTTCCGTCAGAGATCAACACCAGGCGAATGCCGGAGCAGTACTTTAAAAGAGGGGCCACGGACCGCGCCGACCTTTCTTTCCTCTTCCTTGTCCTGTTCTCTTCCCTTACACACACACTTACACTAACATGCACTACACTACCACATATTCCGGGAGAGCGGTCGGGATCTTAAAGCTTGTCTCGGCTGGGGCTGTGCCCCGCGGGTGGGAGAGCCCTGGTTAGGGGGAAACTCCGCTAGCTGACGGTAGGTCGGCGCCGGATCTCGCCATCCAGCGGGGGAAGATTACTGCCATCTCCCGAAGAAAACGTGTACTACACTTACGGGACTAATGACCCTAGCTGTTGACGCGCCCGGAATCACTAACCAACCAACGAACCAACGAAAATTAGGGGTAGAAAGCGATTAAGACGCAAAAGAAGACCCTCGTGAAGAGTGGTAAGAGAAAGCTGGTGGGTGGTTGATGGCGGTCGATGGCTGTCGTACGGCGCGGTGCGTCACGGGGCGAGGCGCTGGGGCCGCCTCCCGCACACGATTCAATTACGAAGCGCCGAGGCCCCGCTCGCGACCCTATTACGCGGCGCCTGTTTGCGATGCTCGTTGGCGTTGCGCAAGCGCCCGTGTCCCCACTGCCTGATCGCTTGCTGGGCGTCATTGTCTCTAATTCACTGGCATTTTCCCTCCACGACGATGGACACGATTGTGTGCGGTGTATGTGCACACCTGTTATTACTCGGTTGTCTTGGATGTGAGTTATTATCGTCGCGCATTTTCTTGAAAGTATTAGGGCTTATGGTAGTCCTTAGTATAGTTTTAGTAATTATGAACGGGCAATGCTCTGCACTAAACGTGATGTACCTCATTAGTTGAAGTGTATGTTGTTGTTCTAACAGAATCTGAGAATTAGAAATCATCTTACCTGGCCTAGTGATGAAATATCGAAAACCGTGTATTTATAGTAAACACTTCCTTTATACACATAAATGGCAAATGTGTTATTATCAACATCTTGTTTTGAAATTTTTAATTTACAGCTTTACTGCATCATTCAATATTTGGAATTTTCTGGTGATGTTCTTTATATAATTAATTCAACATCATGCTACATGCTCTTGGGGCTTCAGCCCCTCTCCCCAGAAACTAATGATACATATTAAATCATATTGATTTTACTAATCTTCTATACTAAGGAAAGTCACGATTTCGTTATAAATATAAACTATAAGACAACAAATTAAAAAATTATATTCAGCATAAACGAACATTTATTCACATAGAAACACCAAGTTGGCTGAACGGTATAAAAGCAGATCCGCCCCTTCCTTCGGAGAAAAATCTTGGATTTCCCTCTAAACATTGCTGCTAGTAATTTACTATAAAATCCATACTGTTTAATTATCATAACATTTCAACAAACAATTAGAGCTAAATAGAAAAAAAAATTAATGTAGTTAACCAGAAGTAAGAAAATAGACAAAAAAACAGCGAAAAAACAAAGGCCATAGAAAATAAAATGTATGGTTCTTCCTTTTAAATAGCGCAATTGTTTTGATGATGACGCGGATTACGATGTGATAAAGGTGACGCTGGCCTACTCCCGGGTCGTGCGGATGAGAAGAGTGAGCCGAGATCGGACTACTGCACGCCCCACGGGCAGATGCTCGGTCTGCCCCTTCGCGCCAAAGGTCACCCCCTGGGGCGGGGGCGGGGGCGGAGGCGGGGCGGGGGCGGGGGACCCGCGGGGGTGGATCCTCGCCAAAGCCTGGGTCGACCGCGTTTCTTTGGCTTTCGCACCCTCTTTCATCCCGGTTACTCTGTCAGCAGGTGGCGGACCCCTCTAAGAGCACGTATTCTTCCCCGATATTCGTCTTCTGGAAACAGGAACTGCGGCCGAATAATCATCGAGCAGCAAGGGGCTTTTAGTCTGGGAAGTGCGAAAGATGTTTTTCAGAGATCCAACAGCGGCAATCATTCATGATTACTATGAAACAAGGTCATCAGTTAGATTAGCAATGTTATTCACATTTCTAAAAATAATTTCGTTGAGAGAATAATAATGTTTTCGTTGAATATTATTTCTTAGTTCCAATCAAAAGTATATGCAATTTAATTGCAAAATACTAGTCACCAATTGTCTTAAATATAACTTTCATAATACACCGCACTTTTGTTTGATTCGTTTAATGAATTTCCGAAGGCAAAATAGGAAAGGAAATGAGACGTATTCGCAGGATTTAAATCATGTTTCCTCTATACCACCAGATCGCTAATTATACGCGCGCGATAATTATTATGAGTAGAAAGCGAACCCGTATGTGGTAAATTAAGTCATAAAAGAAGAAAAACCAATTTCCGCCGCCCACCCCTCCCAGCGAAACCACACGAAGGACTTGTTGGCTTGCGCCAGCGGGGCAAAGCGTGCGCGAAAATTGCATGTATCCGTCGCAAACAAGGCGTGCACAGCGCAGCGGCCGCGGTTTCCCGGGCGACGTGCGGGCTCTCTGGCGTAAGAGGCGGGACGGGGGCAGGGGCAGGGGCGAGGGGGAGGAGAGCCCGCGGCGGCTGGCGGCGCGGTGACACGGGGGCGGTGCCCAGTGGGCCCAAACCACTTCCCTGCGCGCCGCATGCCACTCGGGAATAATAATGATAATAATAATAATAATAATAATAATAATAATAATAATAATAATAATAATAATAATAATAATAATAATAGAAGATTGATTTTTTCGTGTTTCCGGGCGCGTCAACTGCTTTGGTCATTAGTCCAGTAAGTGTAGTGCATGTTTTCCCCTCGGGAGATGGCGGTGATCTTCCCCCGCTGGAGGGCGAGATCCGGCGCCGACCTACCGTCGGCTAGCGGGATTTCCCCCTAACCAGGACTCTCGTACATATCCACGCGGCTGTGGCTGCAGATAGTTTATGAATTATGTGCTGGATCACAAATAATTAAGTGTTGTTCAGAAAGTTATTTCATTTCTGAGAAAGAGTTGACTTGTGGTCAGGTGGCAGGACTGATGTTCGCAGCGCTAAAGAGTGCGACGCTACATCATGAGGGTTTACTGTGTTATTTTATTGTTTATGCTGTGGTGCAGACCCAGTGTGCGTGGCTGTGAAGGGGAGGGGGAGGGGGCTATCTTTTTAAAAGGGGCCCGCCGTGCCGAGGCATCTGCCCGCCGGCTGCCGGCGCGCCCCATTGCAGCAGCGCCGACGCCGCTTTCATGCGTTGAGCCGTGCGCGGGGGCCGGGCCCGCGGGCGGGTGCGCGCGCGTTGACATCTCTATGTCTCGCTGCTACCTGGACGCGCCCTGCCCCTCGCCCGCGCCCTCGCCCGCGGGCGGCGCGCTTTGTGCCGGGGTGTGAAAAGCCACCCCGCGGCGGGCGCCGCCCCGGCGAGGATGAGCACCCCGCCCCGCGCCCGCGCCCCCGCCCCGCAACCTGTTGCCTCCCGCCCCGCCCCGCCCAGCCGGCCCTCGAGGCCAGCTCGCCCAGCGCCCTCGCGGCTGGCAGAAGCCCTCGCTCCCCGGCAGCCGGGGAGGCGCCTAACCAGAATAAATGACCACGCACAGGAGATACTCTTCGATTAGTCTCGGAACACTAGGTCTCTACTAAGAGAATACTTCGAGGACCGAGAACGAGAGGTTACAAAGATGAGGAGACATATGAAATAATCAATATAAGTATTTTTGTAAAACTTGACGCTGAGAAGCTAGTTTACATTTGGGGTAAAGGATGACAAATTTCAGTTCTAAATTGAGAGTATAGTTTGAAATGTGAAGAAGAAGAAAACGGGATCAAAGAATATTTCTAAAATTAAGTTAACTCTAATTTTGTAATTTTACTCATTTATATTTTAGTTTTATTCATGAATGTGATTGCTGAAAGGTGTTAATGTAGATGTTTTGAAGTTCCGGACTCCTTCTCTTTGATAGAACAGCAAAATATTGCAGAAAAAGGCGAGTCTATTTATTTAGCAGTAATACGTCTAAGATTTCTAAAACCGAAAGCGCCAAATTTAAATATGTATATATAAATATTAAATGCATTTTAAAACGCAATACACCCTTCAATGTGATCATGACGTTGTATTAAGAACTCTCTCTATATTATGGTTGTGATGAGACTATTATCAAGAAGTCGTACACTCATTGACAATAATGTAATATACGTCAAATGCATTTCAAATGGAATATTATTTTCATTGCGGTTTATAATGTGCCTTTTCTGCCCAGTGTCATTTGGGAGTAGAATACGAAATTAACTATATGTCACGCATCGAAATCTGTCGGATTGTTTCGAGATATAGAATAGAATAAAATATCCTTATGTATAAGAACTCTCCAATTACAATACCCTCCTTTTTGTTTCACGCTGGAATAACAAACTAAATATCCACGTCTTCAATACAAGTAAAAGATAGATAGATATCTATCAGAAGAGGACGGTAAAAGTTATGAGGATAAAAGTTCTTTGTTGATACTAATGACATTAATTAAAGGGAAACTTGAGGCTATATTTCAGTGCCCGACATATATAACACAAGTAGTATTCCAGTGGTGTGACGCAAATCGATAGACTAATCGAATTTCTCAAGTCGCACTAGCGTATGTAGAGTTAGTGCGATGACGCGCACTTCTTCATGAGAGTCGTTCTTCTGACGTCTTTCCTCTATGGGCTACGCGTGGGTGTGTTTGTACATCAGCTTCAATTAAGATTAATATTAAAAATACGTATCTGGAATATAATAATTTTCGGCTTATTTATGACTTATCGTCGTACTTTATTCAGAGGAGACTTAGGAATTGTGCTCACGTACACACATATTTACAAATTTGACACATCGACTGGTCAACACCATTTTATCCCCTATAGAAGATAATCAAAATGTACTTAATGACAGTAATATATACATTATAGTTATTACGCCATACTAATATAGAACATTCTTCATTCCTCTACATGGCGTACCTGAATGGGATGTAAGCTACTTTTAATTCACTCCTCTATTACACAAAACTAATATTCGCCTTACTTTACCTTTCGCTTTTTCAGTATGGTTTACAGCATCCCATACTAATATCAATCGCTTTCAAACATTTCAAAATAATTTTTTCCGTAAAATCACAAACGTCTCTTAGTTTGTCCGAAATAATCAACTTCACCGCAATCTTGGCATTCAATCACTGACATCATTCATAAAACAATTAACCGCACCTTTTTCCTATGCCTCCCTTCAGTCGCAAATGTAATCGCCATTCCGCAAGGAAAAACATCCCCACGCTTTCCAAGAATTAAGAAGCCATACCCCCATGATGTTATAAATAATCATTCCTTTACCCCACAATCCAATGTACCATCGCCAACCAAAAGATACATAAAATTAAATTAAAAAAAAATACAATTGGGTTAACCTCGAATATAAGAATTGGAAAAAATGTTGAAGATATTGTATTGTTTTCTGGAACCATTGCATGTAAAGCCTTATGGCTGACCAGGGAATAAATATCAATAAAAACCACAATTCAATCAGATCGATTGGGTGTATCAAATTTGAAGAAAATCGACGGAACGGTTTTGGCCCTAGTGTTGACCTCAGATGGACGGACGGACAGACAGACGTTTTGCCGTCAATCGATTTTTCGGTATCACGAACCAACAAAACATGGATTACGGTTACACCACGAGTTAGAGGATTTTTTTTCTAAATGTAGCAACCGGATTTATCCACCTTTTTAGTTATCAGAGCCCGGCAATAAGAGCATTTCTGCGAAAAAATTCCCCGTTTTCCGGCACACGATTCCATAACTTTGTCTTCCGATGAACTTGATAAGGCGAGAAAGTAAAAACCAACAATACTTCAATGAGAAATCTGCTTTCGTACGTTCCGCGCCGGCCAGTGGCAGCGACGTGGGCGGGGCCCGCGGAGCGTCGCCGGCGGCGGCGGCGGCGGCGGCGGCGGCGGCGGCGGCGGCGCCGTGGCGTCGCGAGCACGCACCGGCGCGGCCCAGCGCCGTTTCCGCTGATGTGGGTTAGCGCGCGGTAATCTGCTCTTGTTTCCTCGGCGTAATTGCGGAAGTCGGCGCCGCCGCCGGTGCAGCCGCGTGGTGCGTCCCTTCGCGTCGAGCCCCGCCCCCCGCCCCCCGCCCGCCTGCTCCTCCCCCCCCCCGGCCGCTCTGCGGTCGCGGAAGATCCGGGTCGCCAACGCGTGGCGCAAACGAGAGCGCATTCGCGACTGCCCCCTCCCCTCTCCCCTCCCCCTCCCCCTTCCACGCGCGCGTGGCCGCTCCCCGGGCGCCTTCCCTTGCCTTGTCTTGTCGGGCGGGATATGTGTGTAATGCTGCGTGGTGCACGAATGGGTCTAATGCGCTGGATGGCATTATTACTGTGGACTGTTAATAAACAATTAGGAATGTGGGATTAAAATGGAGTTCAGTTTTTATATTATAATTATAATAATGATAATAATAATAATAATAATAATAATAATAACAATAATAATAATAATAATAATAATAATAATAATAATAATAATAATAATAATAATAATAATAATAATGTCTTAATGGCGAGGCTCAGGTCATTGGACCCGCTCTTCCCCCAGACCACTTGGTTGGTTGGTGATTCCGGGCGCGTCAATAGGTTAGGTCATTACTCCCGTAAGTGTAGGCCATGTTTTTCCCGCGGGAGATGGCGGTGTTCTTCCTCCACTGGATGGCGAGATCCGGCGCCGACCTCCGTCGGCTAGCGGGGTTTTCCCCTCACCAGGGCTCTCCCACCAGCGGGGCACCGCCCCAGCCGGGACAAGCACTAAGCTCCCGACCGGTCTCCCAGAATATGTGGTAGTGTATTTATGAAAATACATTGATGTGACTCCGATTTAAATTGCATTCTTTGTCCTGGAAAGAATTTAAAACCACCCAAGACTAAATAGTTGACCTTTACTTTGCTATTCCTCTCCTTGTGAGTTCCTCTTCTTTTTCAGAGATCTCTTAATATGTTGTAGTAAAAAGTTTTTAATTTTTCACATAATACTGGGTTAATCATCGAATCGCACCATTATATTTACTAATTGTTTTCCCATCTCAATCGTTTTCGTCCAATTTTGTAGCATTTGTAAGAGAAAATACTGGGTAATTTGCGTCCCGAAAGTAAATTTAGCTTTACTTCTCTAAGAACGTTAGATAGGGTGTACATTATTTTTTCGTTGTAATAACATATAATTGGAGTAATTATTATTATTATTATTATCATCATCATTGGTAATATTTCGATATTTCAAGTGTGTAAATTAACATATTTTGTTTGTTTATATGTGGGAATAGATTGTTTGGAAGTTACAAAAAACAAATGTAAAGACATTTCCAAAGAAATTAATGAGAACGTTTTATTTTTTTTAAGTGTTAAACATTTTTCCGTATATATTTGCACATTAGACGATGTTCTATACATCTAAAAAATTTACCATTGCTACATCAGTTTTGATGAAACAGTGTTTCACATGCCTCGAGCAAGTCAACAAAGCCACAAGATTTCTTTTCAAAACGCGCGAGGGCGGGGGTCGAAAGACGCGACGCCGCTAGCCCGCCACCTTCCGGCGTCCGCGCGAACTACCTCCACCTGCGTCACCTGGCGCACGTGGGGCGGTGGCGCGGCGTCCGGCCGCCCGCGGCGCTGCGGTGCCCTCGCGCCGCCCGCCGCCGCCTGCCGCGCGCGCGCTCTGCTGCGGGCCGCCGCAACCCCCTGCGACGCGACGCGACGCGACGCGCCCCACCCACGACAGCCCTTCAGGAAGCGCGGAGAGAAAATCCGGGCAGCATGGTTCGTTACTGCTAGCGTAGTAATGAATTAAACATTTGATTTACAATAATATGTTATCACCAAAAAAGCGACTGTCATGAATTAACAGATCATAAGAGACGCCCGCAAGAGTGTATGTGTTGTCCCAGACCTCGACCTAACTGGGGCCCCGAATGTTTTTTTCAATTCAAAGAGAAAATGTATTTACTTCAAATTCTAGTTAATTGCTATAAGTTATTTTTGTTACGTAGAGAAATAAATTCTATTTATATAATGCGAAAATTCGATTTTAAAGAAGGGTCTCCCGTGAATTAATGGCTCAGTCCCCTAGTTTTCTCTGGGGATGACTTTTAGCGAACAATGATTATTAATGGCTGAAAAATTCGTTACAATATATTGCCCAACATGTACTCTTAAAATGTCAAATCACGTCACCAGATTATTTTGTATTTTATTTCTTACAAATATTATTTAGAACCCTTTGAACTATATGATGTGCAGTTATCGTATTGTTTCGACATTTCTTTTTTCTGCTTGCCAGAGTGTAATAAAATAAAGTATTAAATCACATGCTTTTTAATAATTAAAATTACTATATTTAAAAGTTAATAGTAGCCCCAAAGCCTAGAGAAGTCCGCATTACTGAGCTAATCAAACGTGTGCGCACATTCAACATTAGTGTTTTAATTACGAATTGAAAAAAATATTGAAAGTTGACTTACACACGAAGCATAAAAATTTCCAAAATATGTTCTCACCTAAGGAAAGAAAGGGAAGTTTATTTGTAAGACGGTAAACTTGTAGAGTCACATTCCATTAAAAAAGAATATATTATTTCCTCATAAATCAGTCTTCTCTGATAAAGATGGCTTAGTCGCTCATCACAACAAATCTGTACATGAAGTGCCCTCTTGAAGAGCGCATTCCTGAAGAATGGAGTGCGATGACGTGGTTGCGCATTAGTCGAGTCACAAAGCCAACCATAACTGCCGACCATTCGGCTGAAGAGATCTCTCAAGGCAGGGGTGAGGCCCCCAGGCAATGGCTTCCACCGCGAAGACGACTTGAGCGACTGCATCGCGGCGGGAGCGGGAGTGGGGTCGGGGACGGGGTCGGGGACGGGACGGGGGCGCCGTGGAGGGGCAGGGGCTGAATAGACGGCGCGGGCGGAGGACGCGGGAAGCGCATTACTGCGACCTACCGCCCTTCTCGCTTCCCCCCTCCCTCCTCGCTCCTCCCGCCCTCGCTGTCCTCGCCGCCGTCTCGCTCCGGCGATCCCGCCGATGGCGCCCCGGCCCCGCCCCGCCCCGGCCCCTCCCCGCCCCGCCCCGCCCCGCTCCGCGCCGCCGTCGACAGGATCAATGCACTTCCGGAGGCCGCTGCGAGGTAGATGGGTTGCCATGGCAACGATGACCGACGCAGCGCGGATCCAGCTCGTGGTTCACATCGGCGCTGGCGCGGACGCGCTCCGCTCCGCTCTGCTCCGCTCGGCTCCGCTCCGCTCCGGGCGCCGCCAGGTGGGCGGCGGGCGTATTGATTTTGGACGCTGCGCCGCTCATTACGCGCCTCTGGAGATGACACATAAATATGCAAAGGCCTATCGTAATCACTGCTTGAAAATGAATACCCGTACTGGAAAGGTGTGCGCAAACGCAGAGACCGCGGCTTTTGAGAGACGCCGGGAACTCGCCTTGAGCAACGACTTCACCTAAAAACACTTGTGGTAAAGTATGGGATTTGAGCTTCTTTTATTTAGTGTCGTAATACGTCATAACATAACATCTGACATGCGATGAAATGGTATTTATTAATTTAACGATACTTCATTATTGACGCACGTTCCTTCAAAACGCAAATTAAAGAGCTATTCTATCGTCTACAATGTGTAATTCATCAGCGGTTTCTGGATAAGGAATAATTTTAAAGACAGACAGTTCTCGAACACTTTCATTTTCTATACCACTGCATATATGTAAGCTTATATATGAAGCTTACTAGCATTTAGAATTCATTCGTAGAATTGTAAACTTTACTTTCCAAAGGGGCAGAACGCTGTCAATTTTGCCATCCCAAATGAGGACGAACCGACGTTATGGCGACCGCCTGGAAGAGGCGGCGGCGGACGCGCCGGGATGAGCCGCGCCGGGCGCCATCTTGTCAGAGGCGCGCGATGGCGGCTGCTGGAGTGCGCGTCCGCTGCGCCTGCGGAGTCCGCCACCCGCCGAGCAGACGGCTCCGCGCTGCCCGGAGAGCGCCCGCCCTGCGCCCGAGAGGCGCTCTCTCGCGCCTCGGGGAAAGGGCCTAGCGTCATTGACCAAGGCACGTGGGACGCTCTGAGCGTTGCCTCGCCAATGTATTTATATGTGCGACGGTGACCGCAATACTACGTTCACTAACAGATTTCGAAGGGAGTTTTCGCCTCTGATGCACTGTAAAAATCACTTCAATGACACTCACGCACGCATGAATATAGAGCTGATTACATTACAGGAACATATCGACGTGAATGGGAATATTTGAAATGCAATTTTAAAATCATGATCATGTTCATTTCCATGAATTCTTTATTTCCCCATCAGCAGCAAAGCCATGTATTAGAAACTAGCCATCGTATTGGACATAGTTATTGCTAAATACATTGAAGCAATTTTACCCAGCTAACGACCGCACAGAGACGAACGTCTACCCGCTGCTATTTCGCGGAGACTGTTCCCCCTTCCCGCTCTGGCCCGGCCTCCCAGCGCCACCCTGCGAGCCTGCGAGCAGCGCAGCCACCGGCTCCTCACTGCTCTTGCAGGTCCGCGCGTCGGGGCGAGCGGGGGCGCGGGGGTTCCTACACGCGAACGACAGCCACTCGGCTTGGCTTAGATTCGTCCGCCGATCCGGCATCGGCGCTAAGAACAACCTGCGGGCAGTGCTCATTGGGCGACAGGTAGGTTGCTCGTGAACTCAACCACAGCACGCTTTCCTTGGGCAGTGACGTCATCACGCGTAGGGTCTCACAGATCTGGAGCCATATTGAGTATCTCCAAGATGGAATTCGCTTCGACTTTTTGCGTGTTTCTTGGTCCTGGCACAAGATGTCGCACGATCGCGACCACATCAAGCAGTGCTGCAGATCAAGCGACTCTAGCGGCAGGACTGAGAATGACTCAAAAAGTCGTGCCGAATTCCATCTCGAAGATACTACCCTCAGCCGCAACGTTAGAAAAACCCAAGTATAAGTAAAAACATGATATTCCTTTCAATTTCTGTCACAAAAAATGTAAGAAACTGTGCATGTTTTACGCAATAATATGAGTTATATATATATTAAAAACTAGGTACTAGAATACAACTATTGTGATACATTTAAATTTAATATGTTAAATAAATACTTTGTACAGGTCATGGGAAATTTAAACCTAACTGACCTTACAAAACTAAATAAAACATAATATTTGTTTGAATTGAACGAATTTCACGATGAACTTACATACTGAAATGGTGTAGTATCCAGTTTCTAAAAATTCAAGCCACTTGTTATATTTTACTGGGAAAGAAATTGTTCAGATATCTGTGAGATGAATGTTTTCCCACATTTATTTTATTTCCATAATTTGATGACGCCACTGGACACATTATGCATAATACTGTTGCAATATTGCTGTGCTTGATATTAACGATTGACCTACTAACAATGTTTGGGAATGTATGTAAAAAAATCACTAAAACAGCTAATTATTTCAAAATAATTATTAGGCATAACATGTACAGCTGGGAGTACTGTCCCCACTTAAAGAACTTAATATTTGCTCGGCTTGAAATATGTTTCATAATATTTTATGTGAGTAATATCGCATTGTAATTTGTACATTCATTTGTGAGTTACTCGTGGTAACGCTAAATCTTAGCTTGTTTGTAATAAAAAATTTTACTGCGTTCAAATTGATATTTGAGTTTGATATCTTGATTTTCAATCTTATATTTCACCAACTTTCTGAAATCTGAAATGTTAGATTGCTTAAATTTCGTAATATTTTTATTCATTAATTCCCTTGAAAGACAATTAATATGAAAATATGCAATATAAATATAAGTCCTTTTGTACGGAGTGATATTTTTCTCATTTCGCATTCAACTCATCTAATAATTCGAATGCATTTTTAATAAAATATTATTTTACGGTGTTTTTCTAATCTCGAACTTATTTAGATGAAAAGAGGTTATGAGAGTAGGGAAGCTACAACAATATGTACTCCTCAGACCATAAATCAATGCTGCCGTAGGGGAAACGGTGTCGCATTTGTGTGTTCACATTTCCGGTGGATCGATCGAGGCGAAATTCTCAGCCACGGCGTTGGGAATGAGAGGGGAGCTGTGCATCTGTGGGTGTGACTGAGCTCAGACCAACAATCTCGTGGGCTGGAAAGCAGACCGCTCCCGATCGCTAATTTACGGTTTCTGGATAAGTTACAGAAGAGAAATAACTAGATTAGCCAACCAAATAGCGCTGGCTATCGAGCGATGGAAAAGCACACCATCAGGAAGACTAGCCGTTAGCCACTCGAAAAATGGGAAAGAGTTGATTGACCGAAGGAGTAGGTGGGAGAGGTGTAGGCAGGGAGAGCTGTCTAGCGAGAGGGTGATGGTACCGTTGGGTGATAAGGCAAGAAGATGATGAAGCAAAAGGGAGGAGTGTGGGGGAAGACGGAAGGGAAGACGATTTGGTGCGCGTGTGATGGAAGTGGATGGTAGCGCTCGGCGCAACGGAGGGCGATCGTGTGGGAGGGCTGCCGATTGGTTGGTGATTCCGGGAGCGAATGACTGACGTCATTAGTCCCGTAAGTGTAGTACATGTTTCCCTCGGGAGTTGGCGGTGTTGTACCCCCGCTGGATGGCGAGATCCGGTGCCGACCTACCGTCGGCGCGATTTCCCCCTCACCAGGACTTTCCCATCTGCGGGGCACCGCCCCAGGCGGGACAAGCACTAAGTTCCCGACCAGTCTCCCGGCATATGTGGTTATGTAGTGCATGTTAGTGTAAGTGCGTGTGGTGTGTGTGTGTAAGGAGAGGACAGGACATGGAAGACGAAGGAAAGATAGAGCGCGGTCTGTGGCCCGTTTCTTAGGGTACTGTTGCGGCATTCGCCTGGTGTTGATCGGAGAAACCACGGAAAACTATCGATCTGTGCTAGACTTCTCCTCTAGGCAGCGACTGAATTCGACCTAGCTGAAAAGCCTTTTGTCGAAAACCCTACCGCCGTGGGGAGTGGGAACCTAGGACCTGCCGGTCAGAGGCGCTGCAGTGACGTCAGTTGATGCACTGAGCTACCGCTCCCGGTCTGCCGGTTGGGAGATGTAGCGCCACCCGGAGCCACTTGCGCGCCGGCGCCAGGCGATTGCCGAAGGCGTCGGCGGGGCTTCCATGCGGATGGTGGCGTCCGCCCAGTCGGGACGGGGCCGGCTCCGGGGCCAGCTCGGGGGGCCAGCTCGGGGGGCGAGGGTCCGCGCCAGCGCTGATCCGGGAGCGTGAGCGGCCAGCCGGCCGGCGCAGCGCTTCGGGAAGCCCGGAGGAAGGAAGGAAGCGAGGTCAAGCAGAGGAAAGAGCAAAGTCTGCGGGGGCGGCATCTCATTGCTTATCGCCTTGTGAAGCAAGCCAGCAAGTGGGCAGATATGATTCTGCAATGCTGCAATGTGGTGCCCTAATTTTGTGTTTGGAGACATTTGTTTATTTGATTAGTACATTTTAGAATATGGTATAACTGAGAACATCAAGAAGAATAACGTTTTTATAGTAAAGGATGAGAACTGATAAGATGAAGTACTGATAGAAATGAGTGCGAAATAAAACGAATCCTCTTGTGCATTATTCCTTGTAAGTGTATTATTTATCTATGAGCAGTCCGCTTTATACTCGTTTCTGCCATTATTGTAATTTTACTAATAGACCAGCGACTTATTTTTGTACCTTCTTCTCATCACTAATAAAAGAGTTTCATTCATTAGTGTCAAGATAAACGATGCGATACGAGATACAATGAAACGCTTCATTAGTACATGGATATCAATCGTACGTTTTTGTGTTATTTTCATCGTGTATGGAAGTCACATCATTTTATCATTAACCCAAAACGTATTGCAAGTGAAAGTGAAGGGAAAGCAGTGATTGTTCCATGACTTCTCGACAACATAATTTGTAAATCAGAAATAACATTAATGGCCACCAAATCAAGTTTTGCAACAAAATACTATTTACCTTCAAGGAAATTCAAAACATCCACTACTTTAGACGTCAATATACAATTATTACAAATTTGTGTTTCATAAATCAATTCTCATGTTCCTAACAATCAAAATGTTCAGTAGTTCACCCTCGCAAAACGTAATCGCATGCAGACAAGCAAATGAGAAAGATGATGTTTGTTTTTTTCATTAATGTTATTTATGACCCGGATTTGAATACCGATTTCTTCTTTCAAAATATCAAATAGCAATTTCATCATCTCCCCATTTGTACGTGATATATTACTTATTATAAAACAATTCTAACTGTCCTCGCTCGTTGTCAGTTCCTCGCTTTGTAATTGATTTCGAGAGGGGATCTCGCAACACACTCGTCGTTTCTCAAGCAGATGAGGGAGGCATCTGTTGTGATGAGATCTGCTTTCGCTCCTAACAAATTGTCTTTGAATCTTTTTAAAACAATTTCCTTTTTATTTATAGGAATTCTTCAAAGTTATTACATTGAATTTAAAGTATATTGCAGTGACATTCGAGAAAAACTGTTCTCGGGTAAAGTTTAGTATTATTGATGTGTTTATTTCAATTTCAATAGTATTTTGAGGGAATATTTAGTTTAGTTTACATTTTACTGGTTTGATATTTACGTATTTTGACGCATTTACAACAGTAAATTTGATTAACATACAAAATGATTATAATATTGATGATATTCAACATAGTAGTTGTAATAATAGTTCCAGGCACACAGTCAGCTTCAAGTACAGAGCAAGTTGATATTAAAATAGCTATTAATCATAAATCATTTTCCAATACTTCTGTTCCATTCTCCTCCTAAAATGTGGCGCTCTTTGGCGACTAGTTTCGTCTTATCCTTTCGCAGTCTAATGCGCAAGTGGTGGCAGGTACACGTTCTGCTGCAGTCAAAGCAATTTTGTCTACCTGCCGAACACCAGCGCAAGAAGTGTTACGTACCAACCAGAGGGCAAAAGTTCCGTGTATAACGTCGTCGTTAATATAGATATCCCACTATGTGTTCATTGGCGAAGTGGTCTTCTTCAACGCGACCACCATCCCCCAGAAGTACGTTTTGAGACAAACTGGTTTGTCATTTATCCTGATACAATCTGGTATTTTAAAATATAGTACTTTATCCAAGTATGACTAGTTTCTTTTTATCGCTAAAGAGAGAAAAACTACTGGAATCACCGTCACATCACAGTCATTAGTTAAGTGTAATGATCATGTCTGTGTTGATCATGGGAAGTGGCAATATATCCCTCTAATGATGGTGAGATCCAGCAAGGACCTACACGCCGTCTAGGAGTAGGTTTTCTTTCTCCAAGTAAGTATCTCCCACCAGCGGTGCACCGTCCCAGCGGGGACAAGCTTTAAGCTTCGACTGATCTCCTGACATGTGTGGTAGTGTAGTACATGTAACTTAGTGAGTAAGTAAGCGGTGAGGATAAGACAGGGTGGAAGAACGAAAGATCGCGCGCAGTCAGTGGCCCATTTATCGGGGCACTGCACCTGCATTCGACTAGTATCAATCGGAGAAATCACGGAAAACTACCGATCAGAACAGCCGGTCGCTAGAAGCGACTGATCTCGCCCTAGCTATCTAGCAAATGTCAAAAATCTCGCCGCCGTTGGGATTCGAACCCTAGTACCTCCCGGGCAGAATCACTGCAGTGACATCAGCTGAATACCTGATGAAAAGAGAGTGAGGACCACACTCTCAGAAATTTCTGCATTACTTTTAACGTAAAAGTACATGAAAGTAATTTTCATGTACGTAAATTAAATTTAACGTACACAAGTACGTTAACAGTCGTACATAAAATGCACATTGATTTTCATTAAAGCATTAAATTTAATGTACAGATACATAAATCACCATTTAATGTACAGTTGTACTTTAAAGTTCATGTACATTTGTACATTAAAATTCATGTACAGTTGTAGATTAAATCTACATTAAATTTAATGCAATTTCTGACTGCACCTCAGCCTGTTTGACACTGCACCCGATTTGACGGAATTGGCCATCCTTCGTTCCGCGCTGCTTTTGGGCGGCCCTGCGCGCGGCGCGTGCGCTGACGGGCGGCGTCGCGGGCGACGGGGCCTTTGAGAAACGGCGGCGCTGTGTCTTCGCGCGACGCCCCGGGCGCCGCGGCGCCCATTTTTCCTGCCTTTCCTCAGGCTCCGCGGCCGTTTATTTATTCAGCGCGGGCGGAGCCACCCGTCGACGTGGCCTCGATATAAACTATCGATTCCTATCATTCCTCGGGCGTCGCCTTATTTTCTATGCTACGCCGCGTCGTGATCCCATTTTTTCTCGCACGCGTCGTCGTCGTCGTCGTGGACATTGTTACGGGTGACGTGGTGGTGGGATCGCGAGGTGCTGAGGTGGTTTGTTATTGGTATTCTGTGCTCTGATGTGTTGGGCACACGCCATTTCAGTTGGAAGTAAATTGTGGGAAATACCTTACATAGAAAATATCTTCATTATATTGAAAGAACATTCAAATGTACACGATAAATCAATAAAAAATATGTTTATGTATTTTATAAAGTATTCGTGTCATTGAGTGGTGACATTATATTTACAAACACATTTATTACATTATATTTATAAACACACTTTTGTACCTCATAAAATAACAGTATTTAATTTTTTGAAATTATCTTGTAAGATGTTTATAAACAAATGGTTTTAGTAGCTAAGAATGAGCCTTAAGAATTTACAGTGTTAAAGGTGGCTTTCTAAATTCAGTGTTCTTAACCGGTTTTAAACGGGATCATATTGCGCGGAGGAACTGCAGAATACATTTTTCTTGCAGAAGATTACCAGACTTAGATTTTCTTATGAAATACCATGTGTTTGCACCAAGAATCTGGATTTAAGGAAAAAATTTCATTTTCCTTTTCCTCTGAAGAAACGAAAGGCGGAAAAGATATTAATAAAATAGGCTCTGTAAGTATTGCGTCAAATCGATACGATGTGATGTAGGGTAAGCCTTTGTCTCTGTGGTTAAATATTTCATTTTTGGATTTACTGTCACTTCTTGAACGTGAGATTTTACTCAAACATCGCCATTATTCCCGTGGTTTGCGGGAAATACAACTTTAAACCGCTCTTACAATTTTACCTCAGCCGCCCTTGACTTCAAGAAGTCTGATCTTATCGCAGCTGCGAACAATGTTGTTCGATAAGAGATTGTCATCAACACTGTATTTACCTTCATTCCAGTCTACAGCGTCACTAAATGAATTCTTCAAGTGCTTTTACACAAGATCTGATGGATTTGAAAGTTCAACACTAGCGTATTTATATTTTAAAATAAGTCTATGAATAAATTTATGTAAACAATCTTAGCTAATACTTTAAACTAAATGAGATGTCCTTGTGAGCTGGTCCTAAATGATCTGCACCTTGTTGGGAAGGCACAACACTGACTGTAAATGGTTTAAATAATCTTTAGATAATGATTGTCATCTATTGTCATCCGAGGTTTGCAGTTACTGTGAAATTGAAGCACTAATTTATTGTACAACAAACATAATAATAATGATAATTATTATTATTATTATTATTATTATTATTATTATTATTATTATTATTATTATTATTATTATTATTATTATATTTAACTGTACCTAAATTAATATACTATCTAATTTTTCCAATATATTCTATAGCATAGTTAAATTTTCTACAACCTTTTGTATTATCTAACATCGAATTCGTACAATTAAGTCAAAGTAAAAAGTTGAGGAAAATGTAGCATAATAATAATATTATAATAATAACAGAAATTTTCAAGCATTAACTTATTATTGAAAACAACGGTTTAGGAGAATTTGAGTAGAGAATCCTTGTCTTGTCACTATTATTACCAACATCATAATTGCTTTTATTATCATAACAAGAGATGCAATTGTATTTGATCCCCTCATAGCATATTATTAGCAGCCGCTGGCCCCTGAAATGGAGATCCCAAGGTTCCAGGGGGCGCTTCCCCGGGGGTGAGCGATTAGCTCTTAGCGCGGGCGCGGCAGCGGGCGGGCCGGGGCGGGGCGAGGGCGGGGCGAGGGCGAGGGTGATGGGCGGCGTGGCGGGGAGGGGGCGGTTGCGGCGGGGCGTGGCGGGGCGTGGCGGGGCGTGGCGGGGCGTGGCGGGGCGTGGCGGGGCGTGGCGGGGAGGAGTGGAGCAGGGCGGGGTGGGGTGGGGTAGGCCGGGGCAGGTCCGTGCGGGCTGAGGGCGAGGGCGATGGGCGATGGGCGGCGGCACGGGGCGTAATGAGGAAGTGGCAGCCGGACAGCTCGATCAGCGCGCGCCAGCCACCTGCTTTTTCCCTGGCGCGCGGGCGCCGGAATCTGACGCCCGCCCAAAGAAGCGCAAACGCCGTGACAAACGAGCGACCAGCGCCGATAAACGCCGCCATCCATCCCACCGAGATGGCTATGTAAGCTCGCGCCTGAGTTATTGCTAATGCACGAGAAGTGATCATGGGTTCCTCTGGTTGAAAGTGACTTTTTTCTCTGTACAGTGGACGTATTCTGCCTGTCCGTTAGCAGGTACGTTGACTCAACTTTCATTGAAAAATGTTTATTCAGTTTCTATAACTTACGAGGATTAAGAATGTATGTGAATATTATGTTTTGCCTATGTGCATGTAATGTAATATTATGTAATGCATTGGATATATACTTCAATCGCTTTCTCAAAATATGAGTTTTTTTAGGAATAATGATTTCAAATAATTTGACAGAAAGCTTCGTTATTGTTTATTTTAAATTCAATTTATTGATCTACAACTCTGACATTAATTGAGTTAGATTATCTCCCTTCAATGAGAATCATTGCTAGCAGTTGTAGGAAGCGATCCTTTACGAATAATTCACAGGAAGCACAGAAATTAATGTACGCTATTTTTTTTATATTCTTGTGTTGTTGTTTTTCTCATAAAATGTGTACGGTGCATCGCAATAAATGGCTTTCGGGTGAGGCGCGGGCGCAGAATGGCACGGGGTCGCCCGCGGTGCCGAGTAAGTGGAAGGCGAGCGTAGGCGCCGCGGCGTGGGCGGGGAAGATCGACCGACGGAGGTGCGAGGGCGCGCGACTTCTTGCTCGCGGCGTCGTCAACGTCGTCGGGCGGGCGGGCGGGCGGGTGGCGATCTGCCCCGCCAGCGCTTCAAATCCCGCCCGCCCCATCCATCGCGCGGTGGGAAGGCGAGCAGGTGCGCCGGCGGGCGGGGGCGGCGACAAATGTGCGAGCTGTCTCGACGCGCCCATTTGTCCCCGAGGTACGCTCGCTTCCCCTGCGCCCACGCCCCCCGCCAGGCGTCGCGACGCTCGCCCGACCCGACGCCCGCCGCGGGCGGCGCCTCCGGTCACGGGGGTTCATTCTTAAGAAGGCTAAGCAAGTTCTTAAGGCCTCAGCCGGAAAGAGAAGCTCTATTTTTTAACAAAATTTTATAATTCGTTATACAAATTTATTTTTATAATGGCAGAGGTTATAGCTTCTTTTTCCATGCATATTGATTACTTTTGTAGATTTTTGTACTATTATTAGGAAGCTCTATAGTTTTGGTCACGCTTAGAGTCCGTTAAAACATTTATCAGGCGCTGTGTCTAATGCGTCCTGCATGCCCGTGTACTCCGTGCCGCTCGGGCTTTTTGTTCAGGGAATCCTCCATTTCGGTGTCGAGAATCTGGAATAGGAGTTGAGGGACTGGGTTTCTCAATCGATTCTCCTCGCGAGACTTCTGTTCGAAGGGGCCTAGTGTGGTTTGCTTACACGTAGTTGTTCTTTTTACAGGTCCTTTTTTCCTCATCCTACCTTTTACCGATACCTAATATTTGACTTCAAAGATTGCAAACAGTTGTGATTCACTACATTCAGTTATAGATCTCTTTTCACTGCCTTCTCAGCTTTCGTTCTGACTTATGTTGTCGCTTCTATTGCTAACTGCTGTCTTTTATAGAAACGTGTTTCTTTACTATTTACAGTTATCTCTGATGTATTTTCTGAGGTGTTTAACAACTATAGTAATGATATTGACTCATTCGTAACATTTTTCTGTTGAATCTCTTATCGTGTATGGTAAATGTAAACCGAATTGCAAATATTGTCACTTATGGTAAAATACCCTTTTATGTCGTCCGTAACATCTAAGAACTACCATGTGTTTTCGATAACTACTCGCATTTAATATTTTTTAAATATATGTTTTTATAAAAACTTGGTCTTATGGTGAATGGGGAATGTCATTGCACTTGGCTTTCTATTTGACGTTAAGAGCATCATCTTTCGGGACTGTGATAAAAGCGCAATTAGAGGATATTTCATGAAATATACCCATTTTGATCCAGTATCTAGAGCATTTACAACTATCATGTATTTATGCAGTATTAGTGTCAAAACTTGAAAGTCAGATTCATAATTAATATCAACTGTATCTACAAAAAAAATTATGTCGTCATACACGGAAAATTAAACGTACAATGTTTATGAAGTACACATTACTTCAATCAAACCCGCTTTGGTAAGACGTCCTATAATTCTGTCACGAAGGTTGATCAACAGCAATAGCTTTTCAGATTTTGTTTGCATGCGCGATTCGTTTTTATTTTGTTAGATGAAACGTAATTTATCCTTTGTACTCACAGATTCAATTATCAAGGAACAAATTATCCTGTTATTTTGTATTTAAAATATCAAGATTTGTCCTACAGCGATTCGACCCACCTGTGTATGGTCAGTCCCCTGTTTTGTAATACACGTTACACAAAGTAAGCAACACATGGCATGCACACAACACAGTGATGGCGCTTGGACGATAGAAGCTAATGCAAATGATATTAGACCTTGGCTTGCTCTACGAGTAGTCGCGGTAGGAAAGTTAAAAAATCTATAGTTAGCTATAATACGAAGAACACAATGCAATGTGTGCTGTAAAGCGTACAATACAAAAGTGTGGTCTCTGTGTACATTCCCAACATACCAGTTTGACTGGTTCATCGCGCAACTGTGTTTAGTCCACGTGTGTAAATTTATTTTACGCCACACGTTTCACATGGTGAGCTCAAACAAATCCTCTCATAACGACATCGTGCTTCAATCGAGCGACGAGCAAACGAACTGAATGTTGCCAACATTTGAAATCCCCGCGCATGGCGATAACGGCACAAAAACACCTTTTGTCTTTAATTTCGGTCTGTTTGCCAGCTCGTCCGTTATTATGCCCGCTCGCGCGTGCGGGGCGGGAGGACGATCGGGAGTGGCGGGGGGGGGGGGGATCGCGTGCTCGCTGATGACGCAATCGCGAGCGGAGCAAAGGGCTCGGACAGATAGGCGGGTGCCGAGCGGATGTTGCTAGAAACGAGACGAACAGGTATTACCTAAGCGGTAAATTATTCATAACGATTTGCAAAATTCTTCATACAATTTTTTCGGAAATCATGAAGACGACATGCATTAGCAGAATGAAACAAGCCGGAGAGTGATAAGAGCTTTTTAAACGAGCCATAAAATCTACATTTTTCTTCAGAATCGGAACCAAATCAGTATTGTTCGTTAAAATTGAAATCAATGCAATAATCTGTTGCAGTTCTAGAGTGATAGACGTTTTTTCAGCGATATAAGTAATTTTATCTTAATTACTTATTTTTAATATAATACCTTGTTCATTCTGGGCTGATTACACTCATACACAAATGATAACGGATGAAATAATCGTGTTTGTAAAGATTCTGTCTCAGTTTCCGTGAGAGCATAGTGAAAAAGGTCGCACGAAATCAGTTATGAAGCAGCATCCTGGAATAGAAGTAAAATATCCTGGTATAGAGGGAAAAATAACATGCAAAATATCCAGATTATTTTCATAAATCACCTTTTTTTGTAATTTAAGCAAAATACGAGCGATAAAACCCTAACCCAATTTCTTATCGAGTCCAACAGAATCTCTCATCATTGTGTACAGACAACGTAATTCGTTCATACTACTCTGGCGATGCACACACGATAATCGCCCAAAGAATCGTTTATCCGAAGACCGTTCGTGGCTCATGGCCGACGCTGCCGCGAGGCGCAGCCTTCCAATGCAAGCTTACAAGAACGCGAGGCCTGCGTGGGGAAGGGCGATACTGTCGGCACACATGCGCCGACGTCACACGTGGCGCCCCATCAGGCCGTTGGGCACGATGGCATCGCACCCGCCCGGCGGCTGCCGCTGGCGCACTGACCAATAACAGCGCGTGACCACTGTTATGGGGAATCTATTACGTGAATCTTCATTCGACGAATGCGCTGGATTGGGCTAAGGTTTTGTCTGGTGAAAATACATTAGGTGAAATTAATACAGTGCGGAGGTACTAATTGTGAGTAGAACACTGGTAATGATTGATTACGCTGTCATTTCACAAATGTTTAGGAACATAATACGACATATTTTCGTACTTTGTACTTTTCTTCCAAATCCAACGGGCGTTGACTAGCTGACATAGATGTTATATTATTTTTCAAACACCCGCTGTTTTACTTATTAAGAATCATTCTAATACATTTGATTTCGGACTCTTATGGTGTTTCTCTTTCTTCTCGACGTCCCAAAGGATTGACGCCCTTCGATTACCACCTATAAAGCCAAGTCTTTTGTCGGCGTTGAAGTGGTCATTCTCTGATCTAATTGTGCGTTTACCGGGAATGTTGACGTTATGTTAGGTACCGAGATTCAGAAAGCGGGAAGAACTAAGCCTTGTTCATGGACGCTCTCCATGTTTTTTCGATTTTATTTTCGATCTTTAATTATATACGATAATAAATGTGTCTTGCTACGTCATTAAGTGCTTCCAATAGAACAATTCTGAAAATGATTTGTTACAGTAATATATTGAAAGCATTGTATGTTGTCTTTGAAATCAGCTCTGAAGTGAATTTCACTGAGAAATATAAGTCTGTTAATGATGAAGAGATTCTCTGTACGTCACCTCGCCTCTGCAGGTTACTATCAGTCGCATTTCCATCATGTGCATCACAGACAACCCGCTCCTCCACGCGCCTGAAACCGTGACGTTGCCGATTACGCAGAAGCGGCCGCGACATCAAAATCACGAACCTCCCGCGCGACCGCGAGCGGCGGGAGTGTCGTCGGCGCCGGCGTTACCGCTGGCGAGGGCGGCAAAGTGGCGGCGGCGGGGGCGTGGACGGGCGTCCCGCGCGCACGCACCGTCCGGCGGCGGGCCGTCCATCATGGCGGATAGCATCGCCGGGCGCGCCCGCCCCCGCCGCCGCCGTCGCCGCCGCCGCCGCCACGCCGCCGCCGCCGGCGGGCGAGCAGCGCGCCCGCTTATCGGGCCCCGGGCGGCGTCGCGGTAAATCCGAGCCGCCGGAGAGCGACGGTGAGGGGCGACGGGCAGCGGTCACGCGTCACGCGAGCGGAGGAGTCCCGCGCCGCCCCGCCCCCCGCACACGAGCGGAGGAGTCCCGCTCCCGCCCCCGCCGGCTACCGCCGCCCGCGCAGCGACCCATCCGCCCCCGAGGCGCCGCGACGGCTAGGGCGGGCGAGCCGAGGGCCAAGGCTTCCTGCAGCCTTTAAGGCTCATTTGACCTCGCCGAGGTTTCATTATTGCGTAAACGCTTCCCGCAACACACAGGAGACATTGGCAGCGAGAATTTCGCCTTCCACTTCTAATGCTTTTATTCCATTGTCTCCATTGATTCAATTTATTGGCATAATTGTAGTAAGTTGTGTTGAACTTTTGTAAGTCGTGTTAGAAGAATGATGTTGGCAGATTTACTAAACAATCAATAATTTTATAAAGAATGTGTATCTGCATCTTATAATTATTTGAATTTAAAAGAGATAACATTTATTATGAACGTATTTGTATCTTTTAGAGGAAAGAAGGAAAGAGTTTTTCTACGGTACAAATTATCCTTTCATTAAAAATATTACAGCAAGGAAATAGTTGCAACTATGTTTTTTATCGTCGATATATCTTTACCACAGTACAATTACTCTTAACCCTCTTGAAATCGTTTACTTCAAAAGAGACGAGCCCAAAACAAGGAGGTTAACCAATGCATTCGTAACCACCAGCGAGACAACAAGGGCATTATCCTCCACCAGTGAGCGCCACAGAGCAAACATAGCGATCTTCTGCCCTAACGCGCGGCGAGCACGCAGTTACAGCAACGAAAACAGAGTCGCTTCCGCGCTCTCGGGGGCTAACAAGTGGGCAGCGCGGGCAACGAGGGGGCGCAGCGCCCGCCCCTCGGCCGAGGCGCGCGCGGAGGCGAGTCTCCCGTCGGAAGACCGGAGATAAGCCAAATTGCGCGCGGGGGCGGCGCGGGGGGCGGAAAGCAGAGACTTCCTCTCGGAGGGCAGGCGGCGCCACGCGAGGGCCGGCGGGGGCGGGGGCGGAAGCAATTGGGCTCGGAGGGCGCGTTGGCGTGGGCGATGTGCTGAGGCGGATTATAGGGCTCTCAGCCCACTCTCCCCTCCGCGCCGCCTGGCGGGAGGAGTTGGAGTGTTTGCTGCCCGCTGACAGGGCGTGCGAGACAGGTCTTCCGGCGCTGCATGTTTCTGGTTGCTCAAGGGCGATGAGCCCCTTGCAGTTTGCGCTAACCCTCTTACACCAATTCTTTTCCTTTTAGGGCTAATAAATTCAAGGTAAAATGGCACCTCACTGATGCTGATGTATAAACAAATGGAAAAACGTGACTGTCTCTGAATATAAAATAAACTTTCCTCTACTGAGAATGATAGTAACTTGTCTTTTGATGACCAAAAATAAAATGCGTGGGAAATAGCTTGAATTTTATGATATTTTGATTTGCTTTCCGGTTTAAATTTTGAGGATAATTTCACAGATCTATTTTATGGCGAATTACACTTGTAAATAATGAAAAAGAGGAGATTACAGGGTTTTTGTAAATGAAGAGAGCCAGTCAATCACGAAAAATGTCATCAACGTATTCCTCAGCTTCAAAGAAATTCGCATCCTTGTTCCATGCAGTAATGAAGTTTTGAAGAAAGTCCTTATTTTAAAAATAGACAACACGATGTAAAGCCTTTAGTTTATTTTCCTCGGAGTTAAACGTCTCTGCTATACTTTTCTTCCCTCACTTGAGAAGTTCTGATGTAGGCAATCAAGGAGACTGAGACTTTGCGTGTTATTCTTGCAGGTGAGTGCGCAGGAAGCGGCGGGGCATTTAAAGCCTATTTATTCTTGCGGGTGGGGAGGAGGGTCTGGTCAAACACCACCAGCGCTCCCGCGAATCAGATGGTCGCTCGGGGAGACTTTGGCGCACCCTGCCTCTCGGACTGCGCACTTTGCGGGGAAATATGTGCGACGGTCACGTGACGAAACAGAGCCACTGCGCTCGCCCGCGCCTGGTGCTTCTCTTGAAAGCGCAGAAGCAGTGGACGCACTGTCTTCATTGGAATTCATCCACACCAATACAAAAAGTACAATGTAATTTCTGGTTTATAGGGCTTGGACTTCTTAATACTACATACAATGCAATAATAAAGGACGGTTTTCTCTGGGTTTTCTGAGGGTTGTAATGTGAAAGTAAATTTAGAAGACAAACAAATATATTTCGTCCTCAAAAATTAGGAATAAATTATTTATTACCTCTTTGTCGGAGGGCACTGTAAATAAAACCATCACTAAATATATACAGCAAACCATTACAATAAATTGGTCACCAGGAAATAAGCTAACAAGAAGAGTTTCTAGAAGGTGACACATACTACAATAAGAGGAAGGAAATAATGAAAAGAAGGAAAACCGCTTATTACTTGCGCACAATGTTTTTTTCTAATACCATCGTCTCCTGTGTCACTGAAGAAGGAAAATTAATTCACAGACAAACACAACATCTTCAACTTCTACAAATCTTGAATTTTCATCCACAGATATACACATTTAAGAATGAATTGTTATAGCACATTTCTGACCTTATTATTTATCTGAGAGCTCTATTAGATTATGGAATAAGACAGTGACATGTATTCTTTAATGGTGGTGAAAGAAAAATGTTAGGAATGAGAGTGTAATAAAGATATGTAAGTGTTACAGACAAAATTCATTTCTGTACGCAAAAGGAACAGAATTTTAACCCAAAAATGCACAAAAGGAAGCGGAAATCTCAGAAAACGTTAGAGGATGCTGAACCGAAGAGGAAAAAACTACATCTCTCTCCTCTTCGGTAAATTTAAACGGAATAACAAAATAGAGAACAATAAAGATAAAATGGGAAGAAAAGTAGAAATAATAATAATAATAATAATAATAGGAAAATGTATATTTGAGTATTTTAAATAAAGATGTACAGAGACGGAAAAGCGGTAGTTCAATAATTAATGCCTACTATGTACACATATACATAAAAGGTACAAGATACGTGCATAATTAAACATAAGTTAAATTGTTAAAAGGAGTACTAGTTCATAAAATTAAATGAGAGAAATATTAAGAAAAATATGAGAAAAAATTGAATACTGGAAACAATACAGTGAGGGAACAATAGATAAAACGGAAAAATGACAAAAACGAAACGAAACACAAAACATGGTCGATAATGATGTTGATGCGACCTTAAATAATAAAAAAATAAAAAATTAAAAAATAAAATAAAAAATATTACTGGATTAATCAGTTACAATAGGTACATCAGTTACAATCAGTTGCATTAGCAGGAAATAGCAATGTAGGAGCGAGAAGACGCGACACGGGGACGGAGCAGGTCGGGCGACGAAGACGGCCACGCACGCGCCACGCGCCAAGAAGCGCGGGGCGGGCGCGCAGGCGGTGTCCGGCGCTGGCGAGGGCGCGTGTGCGTGCGCGCCGGTCGTTGCACGCGCCTCCGCCACCTGCCGCCGCCCGCGCCGCCGCCGCCGCCTTGGAGTAATCGCGCGCGTCGGGGCGTGACGCGCGCGCGCCACGGGCGTCCGCCGTGGAGGAGGAGGAGGAGGCGGCCGAGGACGAGGAGGAGGACGCTGCGGTGGCGGCCAAGTGCCGCACGGCACGCGCGCGCGCCCGCCCTCCTCGATAGACCCGCCGCGCTGACTCACTCCCCGCCGCGCCGCGCTGCGCTCCCCGTGCACTGTCAGAAATTTCTGCATTGCTTTTAATGTAAAAGTACATGAAAGTAACTTTCATGTACATACATTAAATTTAATGTACACGCATAATAACTAAGTATACATTAAATGTAAGGTGCGTGTACATTAATTTTACAGTATATTTAACTTACATGTACATTAAATTTAATGTACATGCACAATTAATTTAATGTACGTGCATAATGAAATTTAATGTAGTGTACAATTAAATTTAATGTATGCAAGTAAGTTAAGTTAACAGTTGTACATTAAAACTACATTAATTTTAATTCCAGCATTGAATTTAATGCACAGGCACATTAATCTCCGTTTAATGTACTAGGTACATTAAATTCATGAACAGTCGTACATTAAATCTACATTAAATGTAATGTAATTTTTGAAAGTGTAGAAGAGAGGTCAGGGTGCTCCAAGAGCTGGCGCGGGAAAAGCAAGCGGCCAAAACGAAGGTGGGAGAGATACAGTTGATGATTGCGCGCAGAAGTACAGTCAGAATGTCACGAAATAATCCGAGAGGCAGGTGGTAGTAGAGAACACACAAACGATCGCAAAGGACGAAATGAGCGAAGGAAACGGCGTGAGGCAAAGAGTGTTCCAATGCGTTCACAAACGGAAGCTCTAAACCAATGTCTTAGATTAACCTAGAAACCTTGGAACGCTCTTAAACGATGTGGCTTATGAATAGAGAAGTGAATGAATTACCGATGTCTCTTCATCAAAGCAAGGCGATTACGAACGAGCATTTCCTTGCTTTTGATGAAGCGACAACTCACCTACCGTTGCGAGGACTTACCAGCTCGCTCTCCCGCCCTGCCTGTAAGGACGCTGCGGCGATGGTGGAGACGGAGGTGTCTGGCAAGTGCCACTTGGCACGCGTGCGACCCCGCCCCGCCCTCCCCGCCCCGCCCACCTCGCGCGCGACGCCGCTCTGACTCACGGCCGCTGCCGCCCACGATGGCGGCGGAGATAGCGCGCCCGAGTGGCCGTGGGAGGACACCGCGACGCGCCGTCTCTTTCAAGAAGCACTTGCCGTTCCGCGCGCGGCCGCGGCGGCCAGCCGCATCAAAAGAACCACCGGCGCGGCGTCCGAGTAACTAGAAGCTTCTGGGTGCGTGCGTCAGGTCGAATGATACTTACACGCCTGACACTTCGTCGGCCTAAAACCGTCAGATTGCTAGGCTCATATATGGATCAGTAAAGGACTTCATAGGACGTAATGTGTTGCCTTTTTTCTAGAAGTATTAAGAATTGTCGTATTCTAATCTTCCTCAAATGTGGTGAAATACTAATTTATTTCTCCGTTAAAAATAACTACAGGAAGATCATACACACGAGGGAATGGATTTTTAATGAAATAAAAAAAACAGGTTTTGGTAACGCATTTACTTCGCTTAAAAGCGATACACTTAATTTAAAAATCTGATAAAATATATATATTTTTATGATTTCTTCATTAACGAATAATTTTTACTAATCGAACTGTTATTCTCGCAATGTTTTTAAAAGAATTCTTGTAATAAAACTTGTGTTAGAATGGAGAAAAAATACATCAAATTCCATATCCTACTAGAGAGATGAAATCGTGACAGTGACGAGTGAAACGGAGCATTATAACCAACCATCACTGAACGCACGGTGACATGAAGGGGGATCCCATGGATACGCTTACGCTCAAGATTCTGATAATGTCACTCAACAAAATTTACCTTTTTACCATCAGCAATGGATCGTAAAAACAGTGAATGGATAATACTCGAGTACTATAAACATACAATTCAAGTAGTTTCTGCCATTTGCACAGGATGAATGGATCGTGAGTACAAAGATTCAATTAACTACAAACGTGCAATACCAATAGTACACTGAGCAAAGATCTTACAATTTCAGGTTCATTAATGACATCCACGTTATGCGCCTTCTATATGCTCGGTTAGAACAACGATCAATTGTAATAAAGACCACATGTTCTATATCAATAACGAAATGTTGCTACTCCCATTGCGGTTACACGGACACATTGCATGACTTAATTGAAGTTTCGACAGTCATTCTAAAGCCAATAATATGTCAGGGTAGCTCTCAGATCTTATTTCGTCAAACCGATGTGAAGTATCCCTTCCTTTTATTTCCTCTTTTTCTTCAAATATAAATAATAATTAAGTGATTGATATTAACAGTAAAATGAAAAAAAGTAATATTGTATTACGACAACGACAATATTTGATGAGGAAAGTAATATTATAACTCCCATTATTTTATGGTTATTCATTACAGCCATCAACAATTCTTTCGTGAATCTGGATATGATGTCACTTGTAGCACATTACAGACGAACAAAATCCGAAAATTTGAATTTCACGATTTTGCGTCAGATGCCACTAATACCTTCGCGGAATCCTGGTGTTTCACGGAACGCACCGCCAAGGGGCCCCTGGTGACTCGCAGCGCATCAGTCGCAGGGTCCCCCGCGCGGCTCCGCGCAGCCCTTTCGCTGTCCTTCAGGTGCCCTTCGGGTGCCCTTCGGGTGACTTCCGCCGCCCTCCGCCGCCCTCCGCCGCCCTCCGCCGCCCTCTGCAGCCCTCCGCCGCCCTCCGCCGCCCTCCGCCGCCCTCCGCCGCCCTCCGCCGCCCTCCGCCGCCCTCCGCCGCCCTCCGCCGCCCTCCGCCGCCCTCCGCCGCCCTCCGCCGCCCTCCGCCGCCCTCCGCCGCCCTCCGCCGCCCTCCGCCGCCCTCCGTCGCCCTCCGCCGCCCTCCGCCGCCCCCCGCCGCCCTCCGCCGCCCTCCGCCGCCCTGTGCTGCGTGCGTGCGATCCCCGCGGCGATCCCGCGCCGCGTCGCTCTCGCCGCGATAACAGCCCGCCCCCGCGCGTCTGTCGATCTTCGCGGCGCGAGCGGGTTTTCCCGCGCTCCCCCTCACTTGTCACCACGCGGCCAGCGCCCAGGCCAACCCCTGGCCTTCCGTGAGGGCGGCGGGCGCTTTAGTTTCTGCTCGCTGTTCGCGGGGGTGGTGGTCGCGACAGCTGCTGCACTCTCCTATGATCCCGAAGTTTCTATTTGTGCTAGTGTTATGTTAGCGGTAACGTCTTGGCTTCTATCTCAAGCTCAGGTAATTCTAAAATGCACAGGATGGTAATTTAAGGAAACTGGATTTTTCGAAGGTTTGCAGGATTCGGCTTCCATCTGCACAAATCACTTCTGAGATCAAATGAATCTACTTACGTTAAATGAAACCACTCCATCTGACTTGCCTAAAGAAAGCATTTATTAACGTCCTTCGTAGGACCCTTATTCGAAAAGTTTTCATAAAAGTCGTCCATTCACTACAAGATCAGTCAGAGGTATAATATGATAAAAAATCAATTTAATTCCACAAATATATCCAGAATACGATTCTTGTCGCAATCCTTTTAAAAGTACAGAAATCATTCCTCACGGGACTTTGAATAGATCGTCTCCGTGCAATGATCGTGATAAACATTTGAATATTTAATCGTCATTTCAATGGTGTTATTTAAACATTCTTTTGAAGCTTCTTTCCTTTTAATCTCGTGATAAATTCTGTCAATTTTAAATTTTTCTCACCTGAGAAGCAAATGTTCAATATTTGAGAATGTAAGGAGTAACTAACAGTGTAGAAAACTGTCTTATAAACAATCATTTTATTATAAAGACATACTTTTAGGGCCGTTGTTATAATAAAACACTTTTAGAGAGGTTTTCGTGGGGGATGTACGTGGGTGTGAAGCATTTGAGCCATCGATCCCTAATGACAGGGTTTCTTGGAAGGGAATGTGAGAGAGTCTTTTAGTGAATCTGATGATCCTCAGATCATCAGATTCACTAAAAGACTCTTGAAGATTTTTGAATGACACTATCCGTAGTGTCATTCAAAAATCTTCACATGCTTAATATTAGGAAAGGATAAAAAAATCACTTGGAATACGATAGATCCGTGGTAATAGCGTTTCCTCTGCAGCATCGTTGCCTGGGAAGCCCTAGGCTTCGAGGCAGGAATGCGGGGTATTTTCGAATTCGAGATCAGTCATTGTTTGAAAAAGAATTCTGTTGATCGGCGTCTGACATCTGACGTTCCAGCGGGAGGGGAACACCGACAACACCCCGGGTATACCATGCACTAAACTTATGGGACTAATGTTCACAGTCGTAGACGTGTTGGTTGGTTGGTGGTTGTTAGTGAGCTCGGGCCCGTCAACTGTTATGGGCATTAGTACCGTCAGTGTAGTGCATGTTTTCTCTCCGGAGGTGGCGGTATTCTTCCCCTGCGAGATCCGGCGCCGACCTACCGTCGGCTAGCGGGGTTTCCCCCTCACCAGGACTCTCCCACCAGCGAGGCACCGCCCCAGCCGAGACAAGCTCTAAGCTCCCGACCAGTCTCCCGGAATATGTGGTAGTGTAGTGTATGTTAATGTAAGTGTGTGTGTGTGTGTGTGTGTGTGTGTGTATGTGTGTGTGTGTAAGGGGAGAGGATAGGAAAAAGAAGAGGAAGGAAAGATCGCGCGCGGTCCGTGGCCCGTTTGGTAGGGTACTGATCCGGCACTCGCCAGGTGTTGATCGGAGAAACCACAGAAAACTACCGACTAGAGCAGCCGGCCGCTAGAATTCTCTTCCAGACAGCGACTGAATTGGTCCTAGCTTAAAAGCTAGTCGCCGTCGGGATTCGGAACCTCGGATCTCCCAGTCAGCGGGAGTGCATTGACATGAGTTGATGGTGTGGGAGTGTTTGTTGAAGAGGGATGTGTGTGTGTGTGCGGCAGGTGCTGTACGAGACGACGCGCGACGTGTCGGCGGCCGAGGAGCTGCTGCTGGGGCCGCGCGCGCCGCTGCCGCTGCCGCTGCCGCCACTCGACGCCTGCCAGGAGTCCAACACCTCCGACGAGCGCAGCGACAAGGAGACCGGTGAGTCACCACTCGCGCCTCTGCACGCGGAGAGCGTCGTGTTCTAGTTGACATTTCATGAAAGTAGTTTACAAGATGGCTGGTCAGTCACAAGAAACGCTCGCCGAAACACAAACGGCCGCCCTTGCTTTAATTGTAAGTTCTAATTGATTCTCTATCATGTATCATCTATTACAAACTTGTATATCACACATGGAAATGAATATTCGAAAAAATGTTTTAAGTATCGGATGCGCACCACTAAGACTGCTGCTGTATGGAATATCTTAATCAGTTCGTATAAAAAGAATAAAATCGAAATTAAGTGACTTACAATTAGCACTAGAGGTTGGCAAATTGCTATATAAAATAATGGGATCATGGCAATATATAATAGTATATTACTATTGTCTTAATAGTATGTTGGTATAAATACGTTGGTAACTGGTGAAATGGTAAACGCAATACAATTTAGTATTGTACAAATTGATCAAATATTTTATTACGTGTAGTTCAAATATTTCATTCAGTTATCCACCTACACATGTATGAAAACTTGTTAAAACTCGGGCTTGATGTTGAGTTCTCAGATATACAATAAATATAATTGAATAAGCAATAGGAATTCGAAATCGTTGCTGAGAAATATTTCATGAATATCATGCTTGATGAAAATTCACTAACCAATATTGATTTACAGGTGAACTCATACCTGTATTATAAATAATTTATCTCTCACATAATTAATATTGGGGAACAATAAAGCGTTAGAAACATTGTTCAAACCTAATATTCAAACTATACTATCGACGAAAGGTAATACATTATGCAACGTAGCTACTGCACACTCGAGTGGGAAGGTATCGAAAACAAGAGAAGAAGAAAGGGCGAAAACAAAACAGTTTCAGCTGGACCGAACGTTGCAGTGTAGTACTGATGTGTGTATAAGAAGGACGAGCTAAAAGGAAACGAGAATGAGATGGGAAACGAAAGGAAGAATAACTGCATTCCACCAGAGTCACTAGTATTAATTCAAGTTTTCACCCAGCTTATTTTTTTTAAACTAAAGATAATTGATCTAGACAACACTCAAGTTTTCAGATATGGAGATCACTTCTACTGCTTTAGCAAAGAATATTCTAAATATCTTCTGTGCAGGAAATTGAACTAATATTGTTCGAAATAATGCAAATTAATGTGATTTGTAAATCGTAAATTGTATTATATAATGATAGGGTAATGCACAAAAAGACAAGGTACAATAGTACTCTAAATTGAATAATTATTTATATTACTATTATAATTGTTATAAATATTTTATAATTATTGTCCTTAATAGGAATAATGGTTCAATTGAATGTTTTATTGACTTCAATAATAACTTTATTGTAACCCCTTCCACACTTTAGGGTAATATTCTTTGAAATCATGATTCATTTTCCAGAACCTCTATGTGCTGGTCTTAGAAACTGCGATGCAATGACGACTCCTCTTGTAATTTTTATGGTATGAAGTTCTGCCTTATCCCTCTTAACCTTAAATAGTGAGAACAATACTATTCAATTACTTGTTGGCATGAAGACATCGCAGTGGAACAGTTGCATTGTTTGCCTAACGGCGAGACCAGACATTTTTTAAATCAAGGATTCATTAACAAAAGTTGTTTTTTACTCCCTTTACTTTCAGTTTGTGGATTTTCAACACGCAATTGATTAGATGAGCACGGGCAATTAAAAATAAATGCAATCATTTAGTTCTTTGCTGATGAACTATAAATGTAAAACGTAATTAGTGGTGCTAAATAGCACGTACTTTCTCGTCCGTACTTTCATACAAAATTACGCGGAAAGTACTCATAGTTGCGAAAAATTCTACATGACCTTATTTCAAAATCTACCTTGAATGAACAGATTTCACTGAGGGAAAATTCTCTATACTTATAATTGTGGTTATGGGAAGACGCGAAAAAATGACTTTTTGCAATTTTCAAAAAAATCAGGATTTTCAACGAACCTGAGACCAGCAGTATTCTCTTTAACGTCCTTCACATTATCCAACAACAAAATTTAATAAAAAACTATGAAGCCTTTTTTTGAAAATGTTCCAGGCCATCATAAACCTCCCGAAATTAAAATGCCGGTTTCAAATTCAAGAGGTCACGATACTGTCCAGATCGATTGCGGAGTATCAATTTTGGAGAAAATCGGCTGAACAATTTAACCGGTAGCGTTGCGCACAGATAGACAGACAGAAAGACATGTTTTGCCGTTATTCGATTTTAGGTTTTAAGTACGCACAACATATGAATTCTGGCTACACTATGTGTTGGAGGATTTTTTTTTTTTTTTTTTTCAAATTTCGCAACTGGGTTTATCCACTTTTTCGTTACCGGGACACTGTAAAAAGAGTTTTTTCTGCCGAAAGTTCACTGTTTTTCAAGCAGCATTACAAAACTTTCTATCCATTGCGTAAGCGGTAGCGAGATAAAAAAAAATAACTTGAATATTCAAGTGTGTTTTTCTTCTGACAAATAGATTTATGTAGTTGAGAAATCTCTCGACCGTCCGCTCGACAACGTGAAGACGTGAAATACCCTCGGCAGACCTTCCGCTGACAGGCAGTGAAGTGTCAGTTTCCACCGCGCTGAGGACGGGTGCGTGCGAGTAAGGGCCGAGGACGCGGAGGGGCGTCTGCCGACCTCGCGTGGGGCGCCCGTCCCCTCTGCCCCCGTGCCACCCGCGTGCGCGAACAGCGGGCCCCGTCGGCGCCATAAAGCTCCTCGGGGCCTCCGGATACTCCTATTGAAATTATACGGCGTGACTCGCGGCCGTTTTCTGGAAGCTCCGCCGCCCCCGCGGCGATTAAGCGCTCAAGGGCGGCGGGGGCGGCGAGCGCCCTCGCGCCCTCAGGTGCAGGAGGCTCTTCCCACCCGCCACTCCTGCCAACACTCCGGAACAGGACTTGCGGACGCGCAACTCCACAAGAACCACTCCTCTGCCTCCCTCCCTCTCTCTCTTTCTCTCTCTCCCTCTCTCTCCCTCTCTCTCCCGCTCTCTCCCTCTCTCTCTCTCCCTCTCTCTCCCTCTCTCTCTCCCTCTCTCTCCCTCCCTCTCCCTCTCTCTCCCTCCCTCTCCCTCTCTCTCTCCCTCTCTCTTTCCCCCTCTCTCTCCCTCCCTGTTGCTTTCTCTCTCGCTCGCTCCCCCTCTCTCCCTTTATCCCCCCCTCTCTCTCCCTCTCTTCCTCCCTGTCATTTGCTGGCTCGCTCTCTTTGGCTCGGTTGTTTCATGCAAAAGCTCTTGAGAATGTGTAGAGGTTTACATTTGTGATCTTCACGTACTTCATAAAAAACATTTTACATACATACATACATTCATTTATTTGAACTGCAATTGGGTGTGACCCAAGTGGATAGATAGGAAGGTTAGTTATTTTTTAACATGTCCTGGGGTTAAGATTCTGTTATCATTGCTACAAAAATACGTACTGTAATAACATGAAACTTTTTTGGCAAATATTTCTTTCTATGGTTTAAGAAATTGTGTACTTAATAACAGATAACATACTTCTACAATTTATAACTTTTATTCATTAATTATTGAAACAGAAGAGTGTTATCACTAATCCTTTGCATGTTCTGAATCATTCTATTTACTTATTAATTTAATACATAAATTCAAAAGGTTTTAACTCGGGAATGCCGTAAGCAATTAAGAAAAGTTGATAACTATATATTTGCATTGAACTGAAATATCTGTGGCTGGATGGTCCAACTTCTACGGGTGGAATTTCCTTAACCGAGAGGTTGCACAAGATAAGTATTCCCGTAGAGATTGCAGAAGATCTAATTACATACATCCTGTATCCTTCGCGGTTTCCATGTCCGTTTCCAAGACCTGGACTCAAGAGATAGGTTATCCCAACCCCGATAAGAAAGAAAATTCATTTCCGTAGTTAACGAACGTGCTACCAGAAATATTCTTCACGTTGTTGTAGGGACGTTCGAGTAAATCAAATGTACCTACATTGAAAATGAATTCTCAACTTACCTGCACCAAACACTCGGCATTTATTAATCATACATATTTTTCCATTTAATATTTATCTGATCTCAACCTTATGTGTAAAAATACATGTGTATGTATGTCCTACAAAAAAAGTTTCAATTACTGAAGCAATTGCTTTCAAAATTTGTACAAATATTACTGAGCAGTCGAGCAAAAAAAAAAAAAAAAAAAAAAAAAAACACAATGCGATCCCAAAATGTTACTCCAGATTCATTTAGGCGGAATTATTGCTGGTCGAGACGGGTAAGGACCGGTTTATAAGGGCTGGTTAAGACGGGCAGTAGAGATGGGCTGGGTGGGACGGGTTGGAGGGGACGGGGCATGGTGGGGGTCGGACAGGACGGACATGCGAGGCGCTTTGGACGGACGGAATGGGCGACCTCGGAGGGGAGTGTTTAATCGATTGTGATAAATTGTGTGATTGTGATACAGGGAAAGCCAAGTAGTCAATTTTATATTAGAGCATGTTATGACATGAAAAGTTGTGTGCAGTTTCCTCTTAATTATTACTTGTTTAATACTTACAGTTATTGGTATACTTCTTTGAAGAGGCTAGCAACTAAGTCAATTTTGAGATGAAAATTCAAAAAAAAAAAAAAATCCACTGTTAATAAAAACGATGGTTTAATAACCAAAACATAAATTAAAAAAGGATTGTACAAACTCGTCGCGAACATCAAGAGCACGGCGTTGGGCAAGATCAACTGGTTTGCGCAGCGTGCTCAGAGGAAGAAGGCTTGGTCGACAATAGGGCACTCTCCGCCCTTACTTGAACTTGTTGCACAGTACTTGTCGCAACGGTTCTCTACATCCACTTGGCATTCTCGGTTAAAGCAAGCCTTGCAAGTAGCATACACCACTCGATACTTTCTTAAATCGGGAATAGTGCAGTTCTTGAACAATGAGAATGTTTTCCGGGCGTTATCTCAAGGTGTCCAAAAGAACGCTGTGCCATTTCCAAGCGCAGACATTCCCGGCCGATGCATCTTAGCGATTCAATTTTTTCCTAATCTCCACTGCTAACGCTACTACAGTGAAGGTGGCACATAATGGCAAAAATAATGCATTTGTTTGCAAACTTAACGTTGATACATTCAGATACCATTTTTACGTGCGAGGTGCATCGTCAAAGAATGTGCAATGAATATCCATGGCTTGTGAGTTTCGTATCTGTTTAATTTTTTTTTTCGAAAAAGAGAAGAATATTCAACTCAAAATAGTTTTATCCGCCAGCACCTTCAAGGAATCAGGGTTCTCGTATGCAACATGTCACACTGTGTACTCGATTACTATTATTCTCCTTCAATAAAAACATAAATGATTCATTTCTCCCATAGCAAGCGAGAAAAACGACTAGAAATGTAAGAAAAGCAACTTTTGTATTTGCAAACCGCATGAGTTGTTCTAAGAAGCATCAGTAGCTTCTGCAGCGACTTTATCGGGACGTTTTATGTTCGATACTCGTCGGTGGCGGATTTTTGACATTAGCTATATAATAGTGGAGTTTAATTCAATCATTGACAGGAGGGCAATTCTAGCATCCGGTTTCTCTGCTCTGTAGTTTTCTGTGATTTCTCCGATCAGTACCAGGCAAATATCAAACCAATATCCTCACAAACGAGCCGTGATATGTGCGCAATCTTTCCTTCCTCGTTCTTCCCTTACACACACATACATGCGCTCACACATATTCTTTACACTGTCAGACACATCGCGAGCTCAGCCCGAAGCTTAGAGGTATACTGTCTGGGGCGGTGTTCCGCTGGGGAGCGATATATGGAAGAGAGAAGCCTCCGCAAGCTGACATTTAGGCCGGCGCCGGATAACTCATTATAAAGTGGGAGGAACACCAAAACCCACTAAACGTCCGGGACTAATGACCACAGCAACCGACACGTTCGGAGCCACAAAATATTTCAATCAATCAACCCATTTGCTATCACTTCTTCTCAAGAGCGTCGTATGTGAAAAATAAAACCCCGAGGAGAAGAACGGGTGTGAACTTGAACTGATAGATTTAGAGATTTTGGGCACGTCAACTGCTAAGGTCACTAGTTCCGAAAGTGTAGTGCATGTTTTTATCGCGGGAGGTGGCGGTGATCTTTACTTGCTGGAGGGTAAGATTCGACGCCGAAATACCCGTCGTCTTGCGCGGTATTCCCACCAGGTATCTCCCACCACCATCCCAGCGAGGACAAGTTCTTAGCTCCCGACTGGTCTGGTGGGAGAGTCCTGGTTAGGGGGAAACCCTAACCCCCCAGCCGACTGTTGGTTGGCGCCGGATCTCGCCATCCAGCGGGGGAAGATCACCGCCATTTCCCGAGGAAAACTATGCGCTACACTTACGGGACTGAGGATCACAGCCGTTGACGCGCCCGAAAACACGAAAAAATCAATCAATCAATCAATTCAGACAGATGCAGTGCGATGACATCAATTGATGCCCTGAGCCACTTTAGCGGGCGTGAGCAAGAAGGGCCACCTAAGCGACACCGCGAGGCGGCCGCCGAGTGGCAGGGCGGCGCGGGGTGCAAACACGCGCAGGGCGACCGTCCCCCCGGCGGAGCGGCGTCGCACGCGAGGCGTCTGAGAGCGCGAGCAGGTGGCGGCGGGGGCGGCGACTACACCGGCGGGACCCACGGTGACGCACCCACGCTCAAATATTCACCGCCACTTAGGGGCCTTTCTCTTATCTGGACGGGATGGCACGGCTGTGTTCCGAGCTCGAAGCGCAGCGAGCACGGGGATGGAGAGATGGGAGGAGGACACGAGCGAGTGTGGGGATAGAAGTGAAAAAAAAATACTTGGGTAGGTTGTTAGTGAAATTTTGCAACAAAATTAATCACGTCAACATATGTTATAATACCTGTTAGAATATTTCAATATTGACATACATTAAGTAGTAACCTTACGGAGAGTCACGCATCATCAATAAAAAATCTTTACGATAATTTTATCTATCAATAATATTATAGCATCTTCTACGTTTAGTTCTTTAATTTTTTCTTCAGTTCATAAACTTTACAACAAATACCAGTCGGCTTGCGGGAGTTTTCCTCTACAGGAATCTCATATCGGCGGGTCACTGTTCCTGCCAGGACAAGCTATAAGCTCGTGCCTGGTCTCCCGTATGTGAGTGTAAACACAAGCAAGAAAGGAGCGAGGATGGGGCAAGGAAGAGAAAAGAGATCGCGCCCGATCTATTGCTACGGCATTCGTCTGGTGTTGATCGGAGAGACCACGGAAAACTACCTAACACAGAAAGCCATCAGCTAGAAACTTTTCTTTCCACTGAATTTTCTAAGATTACTGTCGACAGAATACCATGTTCTATCGTCATAGGACAGTAGCAACCAAAAGAACAAAATTTTAAATATGAACGAATTTAAGAGAATCTAAATGTGTATTTCTCTTGAAAATTAGGACCTTCGAATTTTATATTTTTTCACTTACCTCTATACCACAGGATCCCCAGTGGCAGCGTATGCGGTATCTGGTGCGGGGGGCGAGGGGGGGTCGGGGTTGGGGTTGGGGCGGAGCGGCGCGCGTGGCCGCGGCGAGGTGCGGTGGAAACGATTGAATTGCAGCGCGCCCTGTCAAATGAGGGGGGGAGTCACCCGAACCCTGCGCGGGAGGTTCGACAGGCGATTAAGTTAGCAGCAGGAAGCTCTCCAACGACCGAGTCGGCAGGGGGCCTCGCGGGACAGGAGAAATTATCGACAGAATTAACACATTAAATTTGCATTCAGCTGTCGATCCAGCATAGTTAATTGTAAGTTCATCATTTTCATGCTTTGGACGATTTTTTTTTCTGTTGATTACATGCTAGAGAAGATTAATGTTCCACTTTGAAGGAATTATCGGAAATGAATTTAAGCAAGACGCTTTTTAGAATCATGTTTATATTTTAAACTTGGAACAAACTGGCATTGATATACCTTACTACGCAATAGAAGAAACTCGTAAATGATTTTTTTGCTACTTCCACAAGTCAATCGCTTTTCTACCATTTGCTTTGTCATTAAAATGTATGTTTTATTAAAAACTGTACGGCAATCTAATGACTAGAATTCTGATGAATTTGATGTCTTCTCGCCCAAAGAAATATAAAGTAACAAAAAAGTAGAAGTATGACGATGTAAAATATTTATTTCAATACGATGGCCACAAGTTTTCCTTCTCGTAACCATTCCCCTCTCATCCCTTTTTGAGGTGATGTATTCCCTAGTAAATCATTTCTGTATCAGATATCAGTTTTTTCTGTACTATAGGTTGTAAACCTCCTAGTTGCTTAACATGACGTTATTTTGAGAACCGTAAGTATAGTATTCCCTTCCCGTTTCTGAAGAAGATGAAGATGAAACAGGTTTAGAACAGCAGCAATCGGAAGACGACCCCGAGGGGCGAGGGCTGCGATCAGGCGCCCATTGGCGAGGCCGCGTGCGTGATTAAAGTTCCCTCGGAAGAGCCTTCGCTGCGCCTCAAATATTCACCGCTTGTTTGAGCGCCGCGATGCTATCAGGGCGATTAGCGCCGCCACTGCCCCCGGCGACCCTCCGCCCCCGCCCCTTACCCCGCCCCCCGCCGCCACTCGCCCCTCTCGCCGCTTCCCTAAAGTCGCATGTTTCGGCGACCTTGCCGTCCCTGCAGTCGCCCCAACTTCCTTCCCCGTCTGCCGCCATCGCCTGTTCACTACCCCCGCAGTCTTTCGCTTCTGTCGTTCCCTCTGGCATCGCTGCTTCCTTCCCGGTTCTCTGCCGACCCCACCTCTTCCGCTCCCGCCTTCTCCACTCGATCTCCTCTCCTCCATCCTCTCCCGTACCTCGCCGCTTCCTCCGCCCACTCTCGTACATTCCCGCTTCCTCCGCCCCGACCCTCCTCGATCTCTCCGCCCCAGCACCTGCACCCCCGCTTCCACAACTAGCACATTCTACTTGGTGTCACCGTACGTACCTTACTCACGCCATCACAGATCTCTTTATTGCATTTCAGATTCTACTTCCCCTTGATTTGAAAATACTCTCGGCGGTCGTGAACGATTGACAGTTCTTCGCATTTCTTGGCAGTCTTGTAATATTCGTTACCGTATCGCCTGTCTTTGTCGCTTTTCTGTCATTTCGCGATTGTACATGATGTAATCGCGTGACCTCCTAACAATGTAATACTCTGAAATGCTGCATGTGATGTCTCTAGGGAGAATGTAACTCGATGGTTGTACACTCTAATTTCTCTCCAGGTCATCCCCCATTGTCATTGTTTACTAAACAGTTATTTACAGTATATGTATTTTAATTATATCGTAAGCTCATGATCGATATATTGGGGAGATTTCAAACTGCTTCAGTAATTATCCAAATATTGAAAACTACGAGAGTAAAGGGGTGGCAATTTATTCACCTCAAATTTCGAGAAATCAGAACCTTTTGGATTATTGTAAATATGTAAAAATAAGAAGAAGAGGAATAATAAGAAAAGAAGAATATTTCGCTGTATTTTGTTTTATTATAGTTCACATCATTTCGTTCTGAAAACAGAAAGTTCACATTATATGCTCTCTGGGCATCTACTTTCCTTTGCCCCGTCGCTCGTGTCCTCATTGCGGGATTCACGTAGTGAGCATCACGTGTTGCTCATGCGTGAGAAAAAGCAGAAGACCGGGGAATGAGATAGTGCATTAAATGAGTAGTCTGGGCTGTGCACATAGAATCAGATCATGTCGTTCAAACTGTTATGCCGTAGGAAGTAGTGGTTTCCTCTGTTTAATATTTGCTCAGCTATAAGTTTTTTTACTACATGAAGTTCACCAATTATATTCATATGAAATGTATTGGGTTGGAAAACAATATGTTTACTACCAACTTGTGTGAAGTTATTACTAAATCACGTGATGCATCCGTGATGATTCTAAACATTTCTTGTGTGTATTCAGAAGATAATAGTGAAGCATGAAACCCCTTGATATATATTATTTTATATTCTTAAATTACGAATATACGAAATAAAATATTGACATCACTGATAAATCGTTTGGTGTGGATATTCTTTACTTTCCGAAATCAGTGAAAATATTTCTTCTAAATGAGTTGATTTCTTAAATCGTTGACTAGTTAGATTGGAAAACATTATTCCTTGGAATAAATGAATTTATGTAATTAAACACGTTACATAATTTATATGTACCTGATAAAGGAACTGTTTTGACAACAGTCCTCCGTCAGTCCGATTCTGAACATCAATGTACAAAACACCGCTCAACAGCTCACCACCACCCAACGTGTATCGCCAGGCAACCACCAACGCAGCGGCGAATCCGAGCGACCGGCGACAAATCCTCGTCCGCGCGTCGCCCCCTGAATCATTCATCCCGCGGCGTGTCGCGCGCGCGGGGGCGGGGGCGGGGCCGGGGCGGGGGCCAGGAGGCGGGGCAATCGATGGCGCGGGCGGGCAGACCTTTTTACGAAGCGCGCGGTTACCGGGGATGACCGCACGCGACGCGGCCCGGGCGACGCGCGCTCGCCCGCCCTCGTCGCCCTCGCCAGCGCTCGCCCGCGCCCGCGCCCGCGCACGCGACGCGAGGCGACGCGATGGCCAGCGCGCGGGCGATGCTTCTGATGAGCGGCGATGGGCGCAGGCATTGCGCGCTCTTCAAACAGGCGAGCCCGGCGCTCTCCGGGATCCCCTGCAATGGAGAAGATCACGTTTTGAAAACACATCCCCTTAAACTGTGATCGTTACAACACTACTTTTTAGACGTTCGTTTTCATCTGTTTATCCATTAAACCTCTGCTATGAATTAAATTAACCAACTAATTGTAATATTGTATATGTAAAAGTATGGCAGCTCTTCTGGAAGATTGATGAATTGATTATTTCGTATCTTCCAGCTTGTCAACAGTCAAATTAGTCCCGTAAGTGCCGGGTTTTCCCTATCCAGGTATCTTCCACAAGCAGGACAAGCTCTAAGCTACCCAATAGTCTCCTGACATGTGGGTATTAATGCAAGTGTAAATGATTGCAAGTGTAAATATGTGTAAATAAGGGGTGAGAAAAGGACAAGCAAGACGAAAAAAGATCGCGCGCGGTCCATGGCCCGTTTGTTAGGGTATTGATCCGGCATTTGTCTCGTGTTGATGGGTGAAACCGATCAGAGGAGCCGGTCGCTAGAATTATTTTCCAGACAGCAGCTGAATCTAGCTAGTGTCGAAAATTCTGCCAATGGCGGGACTTGAACTCTAGGACCTCACGGTCAGAGGCACAGCAGAGACGTAAATTAATGCCCTGCCTCACCTCAGCCTGTTCTTCCCAAATAAATATATTTTTTCTTGAGCCAATCTTATTATTCATCTGTTTTTTAAATAATTTGAATATCATATTTTCTGAAGAAAATAAATTTATTGTCGAAGAAAAAACATTGTTTCATAAAAATTGTAGTTTTAATAAGATATACAGAAAGTCTTCAAAAAGGATTTAGCCGTTTCCACTTTCCTGTTTTAGTACATTGTGTAAGGTTTATATATGAGAACACTCCAAAACCTTGTCGTTCCCCATCCGGAGCCCCGTCAGATATGGAGCTCCGTCCGCACGCACAGCAGCGCCGCGACGCCCTGCCAGTTGAGTGGAGCGGCCGGGCGACGAGGTTAATATCAGCGCACAGGTGTCCCCCACACCGGGCTCGATACTTCTTCGCCCCCTGCCGCCCCGCCGCCTCTTCCTCCAGGGCATCGCGTTTACGAGCGCGCGAAGAGCTTTGGCGGAGCGCTCGTAAGGCCTAAGACGCAAGCGGCCGTGCACTTCCCGGGCCCGTGGCCCTTCTCAGGGCACACAGGGGTCGCACGCCACCCTCCGGTCGTCAAGGCGCGTTAGCAATAGGACCTGTGTAGGTCTGATTGATATTTAGGTCAGGTGAAGTTCTTCGTGAGTGAGTAATTAATGTTTTCGTCAATTAATTAAACATTAGTTCTTTAAGATTACTGTATGACATGTCCCTGGAAGTGGAGGTGATCCTCTTCCACTGGATGGTGATACCCGGCGTCAACCTCAAAATCCAGCTCGCGGGTTCCCCGTCTATGTATCTCGTTACGACTGGGACAAGCTCTTAAGCCTCCGACTGGCCTCTCGTCATGTGCGACAGCGTAGTGCATATATGTGCAAGTGTGTGTAAGGGAACAGGAGGAGAGAAAAGAGTGTTCGCGGTCGGAGGCGTTTTGTTGGGGTATTGCTCCGACATGCGCCTAGTATTGATGGAAGAAGCTTTAGAAAACTAGATCGAAGCTGCCGGCAGCTAGAATCCCCCTCCAGAAAATGATTCAATTGGGCCCATGTATCTATCTCCAAAAACGCCATACCATCGGGACTCGAAACTCCCGGCCAACGATGTTGCAGATGCAACGATGTTACCTCTGAACTATCCCAGTTGGTAGTTTCCTCATCTTCACCTAGAGACGATTAATGATTATTTCAAGTTAAGCTCTGAACGGGCAGGAAGGTGGTCTTAGATTTGTGTCGGTAATGTCCGACAAGTACTAAAATATGCTGCTTCATAGTAAATCATCTGGGACATGTCAGTTGTCGTAATACTTGATAATATCTTAGTAGTTTTATATGAAGAACTAAATGTATAGAAATTGACGTGATTACTTGCATTTTTTTATTGTAACATTTTTAGATGTTGAACAACAGAGCTTTCGTTTCTAATCGCACAGAATTAGTGAAAAGGAAAAAACTCGGAATATTTATTATTCGTGTACTTTTGATCACGTTTTTATTAATGTCTATTATTTGATGTGAAAATAATTAAGAATGCTCAGAAGAATAATTAAGAATCAGTTGTGTGGCAATAATATAACGTGATTCATAAGTTCCTTCCTCATGAATGACCAATGATCGATTGTAACTGCCGACTGATTTGAAACACTCATACAATGGACTGAAAATTATGTTAATTAACATTGATAAGTTATCTATTATAATAAAATATTTCTTAAATAAATACATTTCAAATGTCAGCTTTTAGTATATGCTACTGGCACACGTATAATTAAGCAACACTGTAATTTCTCTTTAGAAATAAAAATGTATCGTTTTAAACTTTGAAATATATTGCAGGAAATCTGACTCCCGTAAGCAGTGCTTGCTAGCATTATGCTTACTAATCATTTCATGAAGCCTCAGAAAAATGATGCAAAATACGATAATGGGAATCAGATACTATCTGTCACGGCCGATAAATTAGGATCAATATAATATTAAGTGATACTTTTTACACAATGTGTCAATAATTTATAAAATAGTTTTAGCTACTAGTTTATTTTTTATCTTTTATTTCTTCACAGCACTATGTAATGATAATTAATTCAACAAATTTGTTAGACAAATTAAAAATAAAAATGGATAATTGTGTTGTAGTAAGTGAATCGATATTTATATGTGCTTTAAACGTTTACTTTCAAAGCTAGGATTTATTTTTCAATTTTCCATTCATTATTTACCGTGTTTTAAATATAATCGAACCAAGAGTCACGAATGACATTTCATATAACATCATTTGGGCTCAACGTCATTAAAAATTAACAAGCTAGAGTGTTTCCACAAACTTATACCAATCACTGACGTGCATGTTTCAGCTGAACAACTACTTATTCGTAGACTTCCTCGCAATGATTATGTTATTTCAATAGATTATTATCAAATTCTTCACACTATAAATAAAGGAATAGATTAATTAATCATTATTAAACACTCTGGACATTATTGCCAACAAGATGTAAGACGCTCTAGTCGACTCTGATTGCAGGTGATGAGGGAAAAGAGCTTTTTCGTGGTAGCCCGTGACGTGTGAAGTGACAGCGTCGCTCCTGCAGCTGGCTCGTCCGCTGGGCAGCCCTGGCGCCGCCTCCGGGGCGCACGTGGTGCTGAAGGCGGGCGCGCGGCGCAGCGCGGCGCGAGGGGGCGCGGGGGCGTGGCGTGGCGGGGCGGGGCGTGGCGGGGCGGGGCGGAGAGGACGGCTCCCCTGCTTTACTACCGTCGGAGCGCAGCCAGCGCTCTCCCAGTCCCAGCACGTAAATTTAATTCCTAATTAAGACGTTAATGGGTTTTAATTAAAGCCCCCTCGTCCCTCATCCGCGCCCTCGCCGCCGCCGCCCGCGCCAAAGATGTGACAGGCGTCCGCGCGTCGCGTCGTCGCGACGCCGCCGCCCAAGACGCCAAGGGCGCCGAAGACCCTCCCCTCCCCTCCCCTCCCCCTCCCCCGCGAGGACGCCAGGCCGCGCCGATGGCTCATAAGACAGACACGCGCGGCGTGCGGAGATTTCCAAAGCCTTCCCGCGCCCATAAACACCCGGAACAGTTTTAATTGTGTATCTGAGTTAAGGACAAAGGGAAGGAAGGGCGTGTTACGAGACGAAGGCCGCAGACTAATTCGGAATGTGCCCGAGTGAGGTGCGAGGAGAAGGAACGGGGCGGGGCAGTTTTTGCGCGGGGAGGGGGGGGGTAGAAGACGGCGGGTGAGACGGAAGGTCTTTGCTTGTCCCAGGCGAGGGCGTAAGGACGGAGAGGCAGAGAAGGAGGCGCTGTGGCGGCAGCTGCTCTCTCCTCCATCCCCTCCTCCTCCTCCTGCACCTCCTCTTGGAGATCCCGCCTCTTCGCGTACTGCCAAGAAACTTGCGCGAGGCGAGGGGGCGGGGCGGGGCCGTGTGACGGCGCGGCGCGGCGGTTTGGCAGCTGTACGAAGCAGCGACGAGGCGGCGGCGGCGGCGGCGGCAGTAACAAAGGGACTCGCGACGGCCTCCGCGTCTGCCGTAAAATTTAGCAGTCGTAAGAGGAGGGGGGCCTGGCGGCGAAACAGAGGGAAAGTTGGAGGTGATTAGAAGGAAAAGGAAGATAATTTTAAGTTTCTGAGGGAATTGTCCGACAATTAAAACAACAGGAATCGTTGATGAGAAAAGGACGCCTTCCTGATTCTAATTTTCGCCTGGCAGAAATCGCAGATGGCGCAAATTGGCTGGGAGGAAAGAAGTATCACTCTGTAACAACAGTGATCGTATATCTGCAAGATATTAAAACTAAAAGTCACATCACAAATAAAGAGAAATTTCAAAAATGAATATATTTTACTCTTTTAAGTTTATGAAATCTATATATAAGATTTAATCTCCCTTCTTCGGTTGTGATTGTTGTAATGTTTACTGAAACTTCTTCAGAATATTTTGCTCATTTCTGTAGTTGGGGAATGATACAATGGCTATAGTGTTAATGAACGTCATAAACTGAACTATATTAAGCAAATTTCTTCATAAGAACCTCACCATCATGTCAAATCAAACGCATTAGTATCACTATACCTTAATTGATGTCACAAATGTTATTGATAACAAATGTGATATTTTCCTCCTCAAATTTTTAATGAGTAGTAAGTAAAATAGTGTAATTGAGAATCACAAAGAAACTTGAGGCAATTTAAGCTCGGGAGTTGCGACGGGCACAAATTACAATTTAAAACAGTTTATGAAAGAAACTTGCACTTTTATAGAATGACTTCAAAGTTGGAAGGCGAAATATTACAAAAATATATATAAGTCCAACATTCATGATTATTATAATACCGTTTCATGATTTAAATGCGGAAGATAGGAAATGAAAATAGAAATTTTATAACTCATTTATTGATTTGCAAAACTATTCTATAAATTAGTATAAGTGGCTGACAATTTCTCTTACAAAAAGTCCAAAATTATTTTAGTGTATCTATAGCTTTTCTGAGGCCTCTCATTCGCCTGCAGCCGGAGCATTTGTCGTCGCGAGAGAACTCCCATTTGTCGAAAAAAAGTTCTCTCATTCGCACCGCTAAAAATATAACATAACATTCAATCTCTCCTGCTACCCCTTCACCCCCTCCCATCGCAGCCGGGCGTCAGCATGACCATTTCGTATCATTTTCATCTCTCACAATCCCTACGCGCGAATATAATGTATTTAAATATTTTGATCTGGTTTCCATCGCGCCCCGCTCAATAGGCAAGGGGCGGGGGGTGGAGGGTAGGGGGTGGTAGGCGATTCAGTCGCAGCTGAATGGCGGCGCGGACGCTTTGTCGGCGCGGGGCATTGTGGGTCCGCGCGGGCGCGCGCACGCGCTGCCGCCGCCGCCGCCGCCGCCGCCGCCTCCACCGCCGCCCGGGGGCGCGGTCGGGATAATGCCCCAACACGCCCCCGGCGCGCTCCGCTCGGGCTGCTCTGCATTGCAGATGCGTTTAACCGCGTTTTGTGCCCATTGCGCGCTCGTTTGTTAGAGGCGAGCGACAGTGCTGCTCCGCGCGGATGCGTGACGAACTAATGGAGCCGCGCCCGCCATTATGTTGGGGGTGACATCTTTATAACGGCCGATCCCGTGTCGGCTGACGGCATGAGGGGAGGCTATTCGAATCCGATTTAAGACGGGGTGCGATCGGTTTATTTAGGTTACGTGTGGGGTGTGGCAGGCGATTGCGAAGGGAGTGTGGCGTGGGATTATCTCCATGAGGCAAGCATTTTGAACCTATGTCTCTTTTGTTCGAACAGTGGGGAGTCTCATTTCTTTTTGATAAATTGTATCTGTCAAGAGAACCCTGCCCATGAAAATGATGTCTCTATATCATTCGTAAAATGAATATGTGATATAAACTGGAAGTCGTTCTTGAAATGTGCCGAAAACTCTACTGTAATGATGAACCGTGAAACTATTCTTACTAAATGCACAATGAGAGCGAAGTTCCATCAGTATCAAAACTATTCTTAACAATGTGAATGTTGGATTTATGAGACAGGTTTTTGTTCTGGAAAATCAGTGATAGAAAGACAGCTTGGCTCAATCTGTATCATTCAGTCATTCGTTTGGAATATCTATCCCTACCTGTAATAAGATCTGTCCTCATTCAATACTTTCACGATCATCATTTCACAAACTTTTTTGATTTTACGCAAATAAATGAAATGAATCAGTTCATTCTTGGGGTTATTTGCACGATATGACATTAGAGAGGAATTTTAAAAATATTTTTTTATAAAATAGATTGTTGTGATAAAAGAAAATTGGAACGAGGTAGGAGAAACACACCACTCAGCTCCCGTAGAAAGGCGAGAAGGCAAATGCCATTTCGCGGCCTCTCACACACGAGATTCTCCACTGCACTGCTACCAGTGTGTTGCTTGTCTCCGGCACCGCAGTCACTCAGGCACCACCACCGCCAGTTTGGGCTATTTCACCTCAATTGCCTCCATTGTCCCTTGTGCAGCCACCATCACTCCTACCGCAACTACATCCCCACGCACCATCAACACCGTCACTTCAGAGTCCGTATCACTACCTCTGGCATTACCACCACCGCCGCCAACGTCACCGCTAACGCCACCGGCAAGGCCTCTGGACTCTCAAAGCCATCAACACCTCAACGGCCATCGCCACCACCATCGTCACCGCGTCCATCTCCAGTTTCACGTCGGCCACCCATACCATTGTCATTGCCACCGCTCGTCTACCACGGCCACCATAATTCCCACCGCACCCACCACTGCATGCGCCAACTCACCACCGCCACAACCGTAACCATCATCACTACCATCGTTACCGCATTTATCTCTGACATCACCCTGGCCGTCCATCTTCATCGCCACCTCTATCCCCCCAATACCGTTGCCGCTACTACCACCACCATTACCGCCACCACTCCCATCCCCACTAATACCGCCACCACCACTATTTCCGTCACCACCACCAAAACCACCTCCACTACCATTACCGTCACTACTCCCATCCCCACTAATACCGCCACCACTATTATTTGCGTCACCACCATCACCAAACCCACCACCACCATTACCGCAACCCCCACCATCCCCACTAATACCGCCACCACTATTATTTGCGTCACCACCATCACCAAACCCACCACCACCATTACCGCAACCCCCACCAAAACGAAAAACCCACCCCACACGTCATCGCTATCACTCCCCGCCCCCCCCCCCCGCCGACTCGGTCCCCTCCCCTCCCACCGCAGGCGCCACACGCCGCTGTCGGCCTCCTTCCTCCCCGCGAGGTCACGCGTCGCGCCCTCGCAAGGCAAGGCGCCTCGCCGCGTTTCCATGTTTCACGAATCAACAAGTCCGCTTGGCCGCGCCGAGACGGAGGGCGCGCGTGGCGGCGGGGGGGGGGGAGGGGGCGGGCGACGGCCGCTCCGCGGGGCGCCCCGATGAACCTCCCCTTTGCACCCTTCGCCGCGGCCCCCGCCCCATACGGCGTCGCGGTCGCCTCGAACAATCGAGAGTTGCTTGGGAAGTGCTGTGCCAACGCCTCCGAAGCACTGGGTGAGGATACGTCATTAGCAGATGAGGGAACAAATGTAGCGGGGAAAAGCTTTGTACGAACTACACACATTTTGTGATAAATGGTGGCAACCTCCTGGGTTTCGAACACGATTTTTCCATTTGGGTAGTAGTGGTCATTTATAAACATAATCGTAACATTTCAGTTGTGTTGAATTTTAACGTTTCTCTTCTTTCTAAATTTTCAAGTACATTAACCTGGAAATAAAAAGTACTTCAGAAAACATTAAATTATTACTCAGAATTTGACAAACTAATTAGCTTCTTGTTGATTTCTGCACTGAGAGAAATGTTGAAGTACAATCTTCTAAACATATTTAATAAGCGACCACATATTAATTCCAATTATTCGTGTGATAAGATTCACTAAACATCCTTTAGTTGTGTTTAGTAAATCAGACAAAATCGTAAGAAAATGAACAAAGAGAATTGTCAGTGGCACTAAACTTGTTCGTATTTTGATAGTCAATAGTACTACACTTGCTAGTATTCTATGATTTTAAATGCTTTGTATTCTAAACTAATAATAGAACTACCGTCGGCAGTCAAACGTCGGAAGCCCCTGTCCGTAACCATTCTGCTGGGATCTATCAGGTTACCGAGGTTAAGGAAGTACGAGTTCATGGGAACGTTGGATGGGTGACAAATGGAAATTCCCATTTGTTAAACTACTTGGCTGAAGGGATGGATAGAAAATATTCCATTTCACATATCAGCTTAAAAGGGCTTACTTATCAACATTCAGTAATTTATGATACGCAACTATTCGTTTAGTAATTTTCCCTGCAATAGGTTTAGTAAATATTACGACCTGTTTAGTGGACATTATTATACGTGCATTAGCATGCTTTACTAAAAGACAGTTTCGTGAATGAGACTACGAACTTTTTTTCCAAAATACACTATTCCTTATAGTTCAACCAACACATGATTAATTGTATAAACTAAACATTTCTCTGCGTGTGTGATTTCCAATTAAATATATGGCAATACTTTGATTAATTTATTAAGTACGTTAATAAATTCTTTGATTCATTCTGAATTGATCATGCGTGATTTTATTCTGATAGTCTCGATTTTTAAAATGTCTGTGACAAATAAACCGTAATGTTGAATTGAATCATTGTGAAATTTCTCAGCGTCTGAAAGATCATCCTTCCTGGCAGATTATTTGGTTCAGTAAGATAGTTAATTTTTATCAGCTCTATTAAGCACAAGACAATACCGTTGAGACGTAAAAGCCCCGTCAGCCACCGCGCGGTGAAGGAAAAAATCAAAATACATATTACGACGGGGAAAGTGGAGCGAGCACAATCGCACGCTCTTTTTGTTGCCAATGCGCGGCGGCCCCCACGGAGCGCGCGCCATCCGCCGACGCCGACGCCGACCCGACGCCCCCTGTCCTTCTTCGGCTTCCGGTCGTTCCCAAGCGGGAATAATAAAAGACCTAATTTGCGCGGGCAGGCCAGCTGCCGCTTTCTGCGGCGGCGGAGGCGGCGGCAGCGACGGGGCGCTGCCTGGATTTATCGCGCCGGTGGCACCTCGCCCCGCCCCCCGCCCCCCGCCTCGCCCCCGGCCCCGTCGCGTGCCCCGGCCCCCTCCCTCCACCCCCCGAGGGGGGCGAAGACCGGGGACAGGTCCCCCGAGGGCGGGGGCCGAGCTGTTTTCCATAAGTTAATCGCGTGTTTGTTTCGTCTCCCGTAATCCGCTATGGGCTCCACCTTTGCGGATGGCTCAATAAGGAAACACAATCCCACCTCACCCTTTCACGCCCTCCCGAGCGGCGCGGGACGTTTGTGGTTTTTCAAATGGTTCTGCTATGCAAATAGCAGCGGAGATAATATGGAGATCGCGGCTTTAGAACTCCACGTGACATCTCTGTGCCGTGGATTTTTGAATCTTAATCCTTTCATGGATTCTCGATTTGGTGTGTCGAGAACAGATGTTGTTTGGAGAGTATTCTTTGAGGAGGACAAAATGAATAAAGATTTGTTCTATTCCATTGTTGATATTGAACTCTTATTTAAAAAGTCTACATTCAAGCCAATAAATAAAATTTTCGATAGAACAATATCATCACGATCATTTTAACTGTAAAGTCAATTAAAATAGATGTTGTCATCTGAAGATTGAAAATAATATTATGTAGTAGCTATGTAATAGAACAAACGTTATTTTTTAAATAAATATGTTTTTCTTCCAAGTTTTATTTGTATCTTTCTTGACAACATTTTTCCTCTTTTTCGAAAAAGCAGTGCTACGTTCCATTAATTAAATTCTTTTGCAAAATCTTATAATCGTCTCAAAAATGATCTGATTTTTGAAAGCAATGTAATACGAGGCACATTATTGAAAAATACCTTACCCTAAATGAGATCAAAATTTAATGATATTTATCCCAGGAACTAAGTATGTTTGTTCTTATTGGTTTACATTCTTGTGGAACGTATTTTTCGTCTGTTAATATTGTATCACTGACTGAGGTAACTAAATTCACCAATTTTCCTGAGAATTTTTCCAAATGCAGCGCACTACAGAAGTTGAATGGCAAACAGAACAAACATTTTCCTATTCACATTTTCTCGAAAGACACTATAAGCACTCAGTAATACAGTATGGCTATTTTACTACTGTGCCGCGATCGTTGGAAACTCTGCTCGGCGGACGGGCCTGTCACTCACCGAGGGACGGTGCGTTCAACTCCCCTGGGAACGTCGCGAACGGGAGAGCGACAGCTTACAGCATTAAATTTTTTTATTATTTTTACACTTTTTTTCTCCGTGAAAATAATACTTCACAGCTGAGAAAATGAACTGACACACAGAAATATCTTTTTTCTGCAAGTAAAAATTTGCTTTTAACTTAAAAATTTGATTTTTAAAAAAATCAAAATTTAACCATTTTTCATGCACTGACAGTGTTTCCCTGATAACTCAAATAATTTTGAAGATTCATACAAATTTCTTCTTTTAATTTGTTGGAAATACTCACAGGTACAAATTCTCGATCATTTAGATATCTGTATAAATAATATTTTTTAATTTTAATCTAAAATTAATATATTGATTATTAATAGTTTTTTTCAGTTTTATAATTTTTTATCACAAAAACTACTGATCTAAAATGTATGATTTAGCATGATTTTGTAGACAATAGTTAAATCCATAATAAAATTTTCATAGCTTTAAAATGATTAGTTTTTGAGTTATAAGGGAAATGGATCTTACGAAGGGTAATTCTTGAAAACAAGGGACGAAGTTAGTCATGAAATTTGCTTCCCTTACTACTCTAATAGATGCATGATGCAGCGACATACCTTTTAAATCATAACTCGAAAACTATTGAAGATATCGAAATTTGTTTTTTCACAAAAATATTCCTGAATAATTAATGCATAGGAAAAAAATGTTTTCAAAAATCGATTTTTTTAGGTTCGAAATTTTTTTAGGTTTTAAGGTGTATCTTCCCCCTTAAGGTCTCGCCCTGCAAAAGGCGTTCTTTCCAGTCTTGTTGAGTCGATTGGTGATAGCTTTCTCGATGTTCAAGCTCACTCTCGAACAGAAAGTGGTTTTGTTCGACACTTACGTAAAATGTGTCAAACCTTTATGTGCGCATCATATCATAGAGCCTTTCTTCCCACTCTGCAACCGCACACACTGCTTCAGTTTCCTTAAGGGCTTCACATACCGCTTATGGAGATAGAATTATCACACGTGGTTTGTGGCTGGCTCACTCTCCTGATCTGACTCCGGGCGACTTCTTTCTGTGGGCGATTCCTGAAAGATCGCACGAGTGCTACAAATCCTCACACGTAAGAAGAATTAAGAGACAACATACAGGAACAGATTTCTGCAATACCACAGGACATCATTTACCGAGTGAACCAGAACTTGTTTAGGAGATGCAAAAACCCGACGATGGGCTGTTCCAGCATCTACTATAACGTGAGTACAATTTGAGCTACCCGGTAGCGAAAACCACCTTTCCTCTTGGACGATTCTACCGACCGCCCTGTCTCGATTTCCTCGGCACCCATGGCTTCGTTCGCCGAGACAATCCCCGCGCGAAAACACATTTATAAAATAGTCGCACTGTACAACAATGTTAGGTGGTCGATGATTGTCAGGATATTTAAGAACAAAAAAGGCTATTAGTTTTACTAGGTTGAGAGAATCGCCGTGCTATGACATTTGAGACGAATTATACATAAACTGTGACGCATGTTATCTGCGAGCTATTTTTGCATTCGCTGTTGACTACCTTAAAAGCATGTGCCACGATATTAAGCCACGGTGGGGGTGAGGTGGAGTGAAGGAATCTGAGGAAGCCTCGAGCTGATCGACCGTATCATCGATCCCCGGTGGTTGTCTCGGGCCACCGACCAAGCGTTATTTGCCACAGTCACCAGTGATGCGTGAAAACCCTCGGCGGGGCACAAGAGAACCTCACTTTTGCCACGAAAACGACCCTGTTCTTAATTTTCTAAATGTTAATAACAATGGAGTATCAATTATGTCCTCACCTATAATAATAATAATAATAATAATAATAATAATAATAATAATAATAATAATAATAATAATAATAATAATAATAATAATAATAATAATACAAAGTACGTCCAAATGGCAGAATGATAACATGTCTGGCGTTAGATGTGTCAAACGTGTCAAACATTTGGCAGCATCATTGACCGTTTCCTTGTGCAATATCCTGTAGACAATTTTAATGTGCTATTAGACGAGTTATCACGAACAGGAACTCGGAGAGACCGAAACGCACGTTTTTGAAAGAGGCATATGGCACAGCTGCTTAATAATCACTCTTCATTACGGATATAATTATCTTCGCTCCCGTGCCCCCGATGGCATGACCGCGGGCGGAACGACGTCAGAGGCGCGCGATCCGCGGGGGTGGATGGGGGAGGGGGAGCTTAGAGGGGGTGGAGGATTGTAGGAGAACGATGGTAGGGACCTAAGGGGCAATGGATGTGACGAGGTGGGTGGCAAGCTGAACAACGAGGCAACGTAATGGGGATTAGGCACTTAGAAGGCAAAAACATAAGGAACAGGGTAGGTAGACTGGTTGAAGGTGGGTAGGATGGCCGGATAACGGGAAGAATATGTGTCAGCACTAAGTGAACACCTCAAAGATGAGGATGGCGGATATTGATGACATTGCTCGTGATTGGCCCGAAGGATAGTGAGTGATGTTGAAGATGTACAGATGTGGGAGTAGATAAACAGCAATTGTGGAATAAATAATTGGTTTCGGAATAGCCAGAATCGATCCAAAAAATTAAGATAGCGGAACTGCGATGACTGCTTCCAAAATAAGAAGCGGAAAAGCAATATTGTAAAATGACGCATTAAGACGCGGGAGGCAGTGGGGTTGTCAAGTAACGTTGGGGTAACGACTTCGCGCAAAATAGACCGACGCCCGAATGATAATAGGTTTTTTAAAATTTATTTTTAACTGCTTTACACAAAGGTTCTACTGAGTTGTAAATGTATGCAGATAATTAACTGGGAAAATTCCTATGTTGATTGAGTCTTACTCCGATGTCGAATAATCATGTTTGATTTATTTTATAGACTGAAGAAAAAAAGAAAACAGGAAAAGAACCATCGTATAAAATTTTTCGGGAAAAATATCATAAATAAATAAAGCTTGGAAGAAAAGTTTAAATAATATAAATAAATATAAAAAATAATATAATAAAAATAAAATAATGTAAATAAAGCTCGGAAGAAAATTTTATGTGGGGACTAGGGAGGTGTCGTATAGAGAAGTTTAAAAAAGTTGTAATCATTGAGATTAATAATATCTTTGCGGAAACGAAATTTAATTGCATGGGGTATATTGGCTTGTGGAAAAGAGCAGCAGTTGGACACGATGGTTCAAGAGAATAAAAATTGAACATAGGTTTACAAATAGTCTGTAATTTAAGGGTTTTGAAGTTCATGGCGTATTTGATTAGGATAAACCAGGGTGCGTTAAAAAAGAGATAGAGGCAACGGGGTGGCCCTGGCGTCAGGGCGCGCGGACAGCGCGACGGCGCGGCGGGGGGCGGACAGGAAACAGCGCCAGCGGAATCGGGGCGAATCTCTCCGGAGCGCCGCGCCGCCCCCGGGGCAGCTGCGCCAGGTGCGACGCCCGCCCTCGCCCCCGCCCACGCCCCTGCCCTCGCCCGCGCCAACGGCGCCCGAGCATCGCGACGCATGCGGCACGAGTGTGCACGGTTTCACCAAGTGCGTGCTGATGAGGATCTGGTTTATGAAAATGACCCGTGTCGTAAGTGCAAGCGGCTGTTGACTCCAACAGACCACGTTCGTGTTCACCTCTGCGGAAGTTACGGGGAAAATACTGACTTTATTCACTTTCGTCCTTTTATTTCGGCTATAAAAAATTAGTGAAATTAATGTGATAGCAAACTATTGTTTAACAGTGAAAAGTGCTGTAGGAAAAATCAAACATTTTGTTAAGAAATGGTGAAATATCTATACCATATTCTATGTAACATAATTGTAAATGGTAAATAGGAAAATACTTTGCCAGGTTTTAGCTCAACTAGTAAGTTCTTCTTTGTGATCTACCCCACCTGCGAGTGGAAGGCTTTTGCCCTCGATAGGGATGTTACAGCTTTAATAATAATAATAATAATAATAATAATAATAATAATAATAATAATAATAATAATAATATAAATATATCAGTTGAAGTTGAATTTTAATAATTGCAAAAATTAAAAATTTATTAATATTTTTTTATTATGAATTTTCAATGGTTTTTTATACAAGAACGTTAATAACAAGGCCAACGTTAATGAGAACGTTAATGTTAATAAACAGAAGTAAAGCTTTCTCTCCTAAACGTGAAATACATTTCCTCTAAATTCCAAATCGTGATGTATCCTAATTCAATGCATTATCTCTCAAATACATCAATAGATCTCGTCTGATTATGTTGGGTTTTCATGACATTAATCAAATAGGAATATCACAAGATAGATAGAAAGCAATTAAAATTCATTACTGGACGGAAAGATGCACTTAGGCGCATATACTGAGAAAACGATTTCAAAGAAAGAACTATACGTAGCTAGAAAAACTGCAATTACTATAATAATATGTAAGAAAAGGCATACTACCATTATATCACGAATTTTAAATCGAAATTATATTCGATTGTTCGATTGTTCATCGCTTACTTTTGATGATTCTTACAATACAAACTAAATATCGTAATCGATATGTTATGTAAAGTGAAAACATTTGAATATGTCAAATAAGTCCTTAATTAGTAGTTTATTACAAACCTCGTTCCAATTAAAAGTAAGTATGTCGACCCCCCTTTTCGGCGGAGAGTGCTTCTGCAAGAAGTCTGGGGGGGAAATAAATTTTGATTCCGCTCCTCCTGGACGCAACGGCCACCGCCCCGTGCGACCGCCCCCCGCGGGCGGCTCTCAGTCAACGCAAGCCCTCCCGCACTCGTCTCCCTTCCGGCGGGGGCGGGGAGCGCGGGGCGGGCGGCGGTAACGAATGTGAGGTCTGGCCGGCCGAGGGTCGTCGGAGGCCGCGGGTCGGGGCAGGGGCCACGATTGATACTCGTGATTTCTGACATCTGTCGACGCGGCCAGCGGCGAAGGCAGCATCTGGGCGAGGGGTGGCGCGGCGCGGGGGCGGGGGCGGGGCGGGGGCGCCAAGCAGACCGTGACGCGTGCGCCGTTCCATTGTTAACGGCGCGTGATTGCCTCTGGATCCGCAGGTGAGGCGAGCACATGTCGCTCGCGCGCATGCAAATCGCGTGCGTGGGCGGGGGCGGGCGGGCGGGCCACGCGCGGGGGCGCGAGTCAAACGACCGGTCTCGCCCTCTGACCGACGCTGCGCGCGTGTTTTTCCCGGACGCGCCGCCGCCGGTTGCGCGGCCGCCTTCGAGTGACGCTCGGCGACTTGACGTGCGCGGTGGGCGCTGCGCGGGTGGGAGGACGCGGGTTGTGATGAATTGCTTGTTTGGAGGGGGACGGAAACAGCGTCCAAAATGTACTACACGCATTTTATTCGTATCGAATTTAGTTATGTGGTGTTACTAGATGTATTTTTTAAAACGTGTTAATGCAGACGTATTCTTGAGATGTGTGTCTACTTGGGAGCTACGCTCTTGCGAGTTTGTGTCGAGAACGTTTCTCGCTAGGGGACATAAGTTCTGAGAGCAGCCAACAGGGAGTCAGAGTGATGCTCGCGGAGAGCGGTCGCCATCGAGCTAAGCTAGTGGACACTCATGCGCGACGACTCGCACCCACTTCCTCTCAGCAATTGGAACATGCAGGAAGTCAGCGGCGAATCCAGAGGGAAGCTATGGGGGCCGTGCCACCCCCCCCCCAAATAAAAGGGCCTAGAGTTTTCATTTATACTTCTTTTTATGTGCCAAATTTCATTTAAATATTTATGTTTCAATTGCGTAATTATTTAAAACTAATATTGTCTATTATCATATATACACTACAAAAACAATCTACAAAATAATCACAAATATATTTATTATTTAATAAAAATCTTTCACTGTCACCCCCAAAATGATCGGCTGGATCCGCCCCTGCTGTAAGTGACTGGGAGCGTCTGCAGTTTTTTGGTGTTTGTTGCTTCAACAAGGCCGCTGCCAAGCAGTGGACACATGAGAAGTGATAAAAGGGAGAAGATCTTGTGTATTTCAGTCATTGCAGTATTTCAGTCATTTCCTATATTATTTCAGTAATATACACAACGTTTGCGGCTCTCACACGCAAAAAATCTTTATAAATGAGGTCTCTAAGGGAAGAGAATTTCACGAAGACGTGATAAATTGCACTTTGACTTTAAAAATATGAAAGATTTGTTTAAAAAACGCATCTGAATATTAATGTCAAATGCAACTCGTGACACTCGGTCGTATTTTTTTAATCTATATCGTTAAATAACTCCTCATCGAAGCGTTTTAGGGCCTTAAAAGCGAAAATCATGAAGCCAGAGGCCATAAGTAAATGTTCCTCACACCGCAATCTACATGGTGATATTTTCATTGAACGTTCTTTTACATTTTAGCTGATTCGACGCTTCTCGATTCTACCTCACCTATTCAGAACCTATAGAATCTGCTGTATGTTAAATTAAACTAATTACTTGATATTGCGCGATTGAATTACACGGAGAACTCTCTGCTCGGTAATCATGTTAAATAAGAATAATTTTTATTGAAAATAATGTATTGTATTGTTATCAATTACAAGAAGACATGTAGAATAAATGATGTAGGATAAGAGGGTCTTGAAAACAAAAGATATATTACGGGCTTAATAGGGAAATGGCAAAATAGGGAAGAGGGGGAGATTTAACATAGGAGAGTTCTCGCACGGGTACGCTAGTAAATAATAATGAGAAGACCACGCGTCTAATCAATTTGAGGGCTCTGTAGCTCTGTGGGAAGCCAGCAGTTCCGAGTTCAAAGATAGGGAAAAAGACGACACACAAACAAAAAGTGTACAAGAAATGAAATGTACAATTGAAGAAGTAAACTAGTAATACTACAGAAGGACACAGGCTCTCTCGTGCGTATTTCTATATATTCTTACAAGAAATGTAAAGCAAAAGTTCGAGCTATTTTTAAGAAAATTTTGAAAATGTCCCAGGGCTTCACGAAAAGTATCCCCAAATTTAAAGAATGTTTTTCAAAATGGCAGAGCTTTCAGTCGGGTCAGATCGACCAGGGAATATTCATTGTGGGAAAAATCGTACGAATATTTTAGACACTATTGTTGTTCGTCTGCAGACAGACGGACGGACGTTTGGAAAATAATTCTTTTTCGGTATCAGGGGGCCCGAAAACGTGAATTTCCGTTGAAATCTCGAAATCGATTTTTCACTTCGTTACGTAACTGTGTCTATACCTCATGCATTACTTCGTTTATACCTACGTATACGAGAAAGTGGAAAGAAAATTCGTAATTTACGAAAGCAGGTAAGCAAGAAATTACTTTGAAACCCCTGTTATGGATTATTTATATTTGATAATCAAGTTAAACATTTAAAAAATAATAGGCTACATGTAGAAACTACTATATGTGTTCTTGAAATTTTGAGGTTATGTTAAACAGTGTGTGTTGCTTATAAGTTGTCTAAACTGTTGCGCATCCTCTATTTCAAATTCTCTGACAAGTGTCGAGCAAGCACTCATGTGTGGTCGATGGGCAATCCAATTTGTCACCCATACACTTCTTTTCTTCTTTTGCAAACAAGCGTAATAAATAACGAAAGTCGCTGCCGCTCTCTTCTTCATCTCCATCGTAACTGAACTCTCGCATCTCCATTGCGAGCTGACTGCTCTCCAGTGGTCAGGCACGTGAGATATAATAGCAAGAGGGCGTGGCGAGTGCACTCTTGAGAGAGAAATTTCTGCGAATTGCACGTAAGTGGACAGGGTATTGTGAACTTCAATCGAGACTCGACTTAGTTCGCGGACTGTATTGAATTATTATCTACATTCATTTGTATATTTATTTGTGACGAACATTACGAAAAAGTATGTACCTTTCATTTGTTGTTTTTTAGATTATTTCTAATCAGAAAAATCAGATAACGACGAAATCTGCATAACCACTCGCCCTTAATATATTTATCACCACAATTCAGAAGCCGAACTACCTTATTGTATCGTAGTCCCCGCAACAATAGCCGATCCCGGGGTGTGAGTGTCGAAGGAAGTGATTAAAATCCTCCCCTGCGGAGAGCGGATGCTGTCGACCCGGAAGCGGTGAGTGACGGCCGCTTCCTCCGGGATGAAAGGCGTCGGCCGATGGGCCGCTCGCTTCCTGCGGCGCTTCCGCGTGGCCAGGTGCGTTCTGCGCGCCGAGCGCAGAGCGGCAGAGCGCCGAGCTGCCTGCGCCCGAAGACGCCCTCGCACCCCCCCCCCACCTTCCCGCGCGCTCCCGGTCAATCGCTTCCCCCGAAAGCTAACAACGGCGGCGGCGGCGGCGAGGGGACAGGGATGTAGAGATGAAGAACAACTGACTACACTGTCAGAAATTACATTAAATTTAATGTAGGTTGAATGTACGACTGTACATACATTTTAATGTACCTTATACATCAAAGGGAGATTAATGTACCAGTACATTAAATTTAATGCTTAAATTAATACCAATGTAGATATAATGTACGACTGTTAACTTAACTTACTTGTCTACATGAAATTTAATTGTGCACGTACATTAAATGTAATGTATATGTACTATATAAAATTTAATTTACGTACATGAAAATTACTGTCATTTTCTTTACATTAAAAGTAATGCAGACATTTCGGACAGTGTATGGATTTCGAAAACTACGATAAAATATATTTATGTTTTTCTGGCGGATATTTTTATCTTCAGTGTTAAAAAAATACCGATTGTAAAATATTGATTGAAAGATCGTCACACACTGTCAGTAGTATATCATTGATGAATATTATTTTTAAAGGTTGAAACGCGATAGTTTCGAGGAACAATTGTCTAGAGAGGAGTTGCGGGAGAAACAAGTCTTCTGAACTGTACAGAAATCTCAAATCGTTCAAATTATCTGTTATTATAATCTAAGAATATAACTACATAAAGAAATATTGATAAATCGAAATATATCCAAATGTGGAGTTTCAGTGTGTCGCTATCTTGATCTATAAGATCCGATTTATACGCCCCCTTTTGTCAAAGATTTCGGGAGTTTTAATGAATGCTCTGCCACCTTGTGCATGCTCGCGTTTGCTAAAACTCCCTAAATCGTTCGTCAAAATAAGTTTAAATCAGATATAAGGGAGGAAAACTCAGAATTTAATTAAAATTTATAGCTAATTTTCCTTTGAAAATATATTTTTATACAGAATATTTTGTTAACAATTCTTGCCAAAAACACCAATTTCTTTCTGTATTAATAATTCAACTTAATACCAAAATTAAGAAAACGTCACGTTGCACAGTCAGGTGTCACGTTTGTAATTGGTTTTAACGTAAATAAATAAATAAATAAATAAATAAATAAATAAATAAATAAATAAATAAATAAATAAATAAATAAATAAATAAATAAATAAATAAATAAATAAATAAATAAATAAATAAATCATAATGGTCGTTAGCAAAAACGGGCTGGTTTCGAAGGTAGAGGAGGAGGCGGCAGCGGCGGCGGCGGTGATGACAGTACCAGGGGCTGCGGCGTGGCGTCCTCAATTGTCCTCGTCCGCCGCCGCCGCCGGAAGGAGGGCAGCGCGCCGCTGGGGCGTCGCGTCGCCGGGCGTCTGAGGGCGTCGGGTCGTCAAGGGTGGCTTCTGGCGCGCCGTGCTTCCTTCCGTTACACTGTATGCAAACAAGGGCTCGCCCGCGCGCCCTCGCCGGATCGAAGCTGATCGGAAGTGCAGCAGCAGCTGCGGCGTAGTTGGCTGGCTCCGAATAAAAAGGCTTCCGCGTGTTTTGTGCGAGACTTCACTGTCAAGCGAGCACAACAATGAGACGGTCACATCCAATATTTCTATTTCGGTCAACTTGCTCATTGGAGACTTCCAGCAATCGATGTGGCATCACCCTTTTGCGAGGGACATTTATTTTCTAACTCCGATAGACTACAACAAGAAACCTCCTAACTTTATCCTCCTAGCCAATTCTTCATCGAGGGAAAGATGAAAATCATCCACCGCTAAGTCGGTTTGTATGCGGAATGATCAATCTCGACCCATCCGCTCCAGAGCTATTTGGTTACAGCATCATTGTGAGAGTCGGCGCTGTCATGAATGACGACAACTCCAGAAGCCATTATTCCTCATTTGGCTAAACTTTTAGATCATAAACTAGGCTCATTCTTTTGCAAATTTCTACAGCACTATTCTCTTCTTCTTGAAGAAAGCGAATAACGCCATGCTTCTCACACTTATCGGGAGCGTCAACCTTTTTCGTGTGCCTACAAATCATCTCAAATTGACGATAGGGCTTTGGTATTGGCAGAGGTTGGCACAACCCTCACTGAGTTAAGAACCCAGTTACAGCTTTATGATAGACAGCTGGGCTGCTAAACTTGAAACCCAACTAAATCCTAACAAAACTGCCGCTAAAATTTAAGTCCACACTATCCCCCATTTCCTCTCAGTCTAAATAACAAATCAATAGTATGGTATCCCCCTAATAAATCTATAAAATATTATGTAGAATGTGAATCAAACAAATGCAATTTTTTAAATAAAGAGTTATGACTTCAAAAATTTGACAAACGGAACTAAAGTTAATGCTACAAATACACAAATGTAATTACAGAAATTCATTTAGATTCATACAGAAATATCACACTTGTTTATTACTAAATGGATGTGTGTTTGTTTTAAAATAACCTGGAATTCTTAGGCCAATTGCTCTCAGTTTTCTATATCACCTTCCAGTAGCCGAAGAGAGAGAGAGAGAGAGAGAGAGAGAGAGAGAGAGAGAGAGAGAGAGAGAGAGAGAGAGAGAGAGAGTTTCTGGCTCCAAAATGTTACCCGAAATTCGTGTTACTGGAAATCCACAAAACGAAGCAATGTTGCCGGGCGGTGGCATTATTGCTAGGCGTCCCAGGGAGAGGCGGGGTGGCCGATGGAGGCCCCGCAAGGAGGCGCAGTCGAAACATTAAGTTCTTTGAATATGGAGGGGGCAATGTCTTATATCTTGAGATAGTGTTAAAAAAGAATGCAGTTTTGTCACGTACTTTATTTTAATTCCATCGACTATCACTTAATTTAATTTAAAGATTTAGAAAACACTAAATATGTGGATCTCACTCGCTGAAAATAAGAAAATATAACAGGAAAAGTCAGAAGAAGGACGAGAATTAAAAATTGAAGGAACATTTCTGATAAATGACTTTCTGTAGGCATATCGAATAGCAAATGTTACTCATTTCATTTTCATGAGACACCTGTTGTAATGTTTTTACCCCTTTCTTTGCTGTGAAGAAACGAATTTTTATTTCACACGTTCTGCTATCGAGCGAATATGATTGAGTCAATACTGTTAATTCATTCAGGGTAGGCGGAGGGGAACCAGTTTTTCAGACGATCTTCATTAACGCTTTGTTATAAGGCTTTGTAACTACTGCAGCAGGAGAAATCGAATAGGCTTTCTCGAAGTATTCTCGGTCACGAAGAGAGAAAGCATTCAGTACGCACTTGATGTCACATCGAAAAAAATCCTTTTTTTCAGACATTATGAATTTCCATTAACCAAAGGGATCAGTAACGTTAAGAGAGTAGTGTTTTTCCCAGTTGTAATATTGCATTGACATATAGCTCAATAGTTTTACGATAGCTAAACTTTATATTTTAGGTTAACATACTGCGACAAATACGTCGTCTTTATTTTTCAGCACTAATGTAGGTAGAGTGTTATATCAAGAAATACTTTCTCATAGAAAGGGGTATTATTATGTGTATTTGTAAGCGTTAAGACTCCCCAAATCTTCGTTAAGTTGTATATTGACAAAAGCACACCGGCAAACTTGGCTCAGGGCATCACCTGATGTCACTGCAGTGCCTCTGACCGGGAGGTCTTACGGTTCGAATCCCGACGGTGGCAGGATTTTAGACTCCACCTAGATCGAATTCAGACGCTGTCAAGAGGGGATTTCTAATGGCTGGATGCTGTGGCCGGTCGTTTTCCGTGGTTTCTACGATCAGCGCCAGGCGCATGCCGGAGCAGAACCGCGAACGAAATTTGCTTTATTCTGCAATTACGAATTAATGCCATCCCGCCTCGGGCATGGATGTTTGTGTGTGTCTGTGTTATCCATACGTGTTATCCCTACAGTTCAATCTATAGTGGTCGCTAATGACCTAGCTGTTGATGCGACCTTAAATTACAAAAAAAATGAATTAATGAATAATCATTTAGAGTAGGGTGGGATATACTACAAAGGATTGAATTTGCCAAAGAAAACAACCCTAGTGACAACCCTAGCCCACAACCTTAGCGAAGAACAGTGAACTCCACAGCCTCTTGCTTCGTGAGTTGAACGCCTCCATACGCCCGTACTCGCACAGCCCCCAACGGCAACTGTCCTGTCATCCCCACGCGGCGCTTAGCGGAGAGGAACGGGAGGAAACGCCAGGCGCGGCGACCGGTGGCGCATCGGGCGCGGGCGCGGCCGCTCCCACGCTCGCCCGCCCGCCCGCCCGCCCGGCGGAGGCGCTATCGCGGGCGGATCGCGTGCGCGGGGCGGCGCGGGGCGTCACAGGTGCGCGAACGCCCTACCTGTCGCGGGGCCGCGCCCGCGCCCGCTGCACCGGCGCCCGTGCCATATGCGGCGGCCGTTGCGCTGTCGCAGGTGCCGCAGGCCAACGGGCGGGCCCGCGCGTTTTTTGGACGGCGGAATACGTGAGTGGATACTGGCACGACCACCTGCACCCAAAGAAGGGTGTTCTGTTAACAAAATTTTGAAGGTTTTTTGTTTATATATTTCATTAGGTCGATGTATTGCAAATAACGGACGCGGATACAGTTTGTAAATGGAGGTGGTAGCCGAGGTTTATATCCAACCAAGTCTATTATTTGTGATATCGACTGTCTGTTCTTCAATACTTTTCGTAATAGGTACTACCTTCCTGTAAGAAATACCTTTTTAGCAAGAGTAGGAGTATTCATGTGTCATATTTAGCTACAAACCAATTTTATTCGATTGTTCTAAACAGACAGTGAATTGTGAAACTCCTTAATAGACTTGCGAGTGACTTTTTGCCCTCTGCTTGGTTGCGTTATGTCAGTAGAACAATGTAGCCTAGTATTAACAAAAATGATATAATTGATTGATATTTTAAAAGAAATATCTGTTGCAAATTGTCAAGTACAAAAAGTTTGTATTCTCGAAAAATCATAATTACTATAAAAAAATAGAACCGAGTACTACGCCCAGAACAAATCCTTCTTTGAATTACGGAGAAAGAAAGAGGCGATAATGAATGTCGTACGTCGCAAGCATTGATTTTAATGATTTTTATCTGTGAAATTGGCGGAAAATGGTTCGCACTAGATGGATATTAGAGAAACAACTAAAAGCAATGAATAAACACTCCTCAAAGCTGCCCATGGAGTTTGTACACGCACTCAGCAGGCACTCGAGTGCGCGGCACGCCCCCTCGCCCTCGCCAAACGACCGCACTCCGACCACTTTGATTGAATTGGAGAGGAGGCGCTGGAGAGTCATCGCGCGCCATCAACGCGGGGCGGAGTCGTAAAGAATTCCCCTCCGCCTCCGCGCTGCTCGTAGCAGCCCCGCTGCCCCCGCACTTCCTTGCCGTGCTGCCCATCATTGCTCACGTAAAGTTGAACAGCTACAGACTAAGATCCTTACACTAACAGAGCTGTAAACGTTAAAAAACGGGTTTTCTCTTTCCATTGTGGACTAATTTATTTGCTTAAAAAATGATTTGCATGTAAAATTTACTCTTTTCTTCTCGCAACTGGTTTTACGAGGACCACGTGCTTTCTTTGAACACGTCCTTGGCTCTATGCGTCTTGAATGGAATCCTGAAATTTTGAGATATTTTTGATATGTATGCTTCTCTTACTATTTGTGCTTATGATTGTTTTCTTTGATTGCGATGTCGCGCATCAATATAGATTCCATTGTGCTCGCCTCTTACTCCACATTCTTGTGGCGTTGGCGTGCCCGCCTCCCGCCACCTCCTTAATTGTCGTCTCGCCTTCCACAAGCCCTCTCCCAACGCCCCCTGGGGCTCCCCGCTGGCGCTCTCTCACGCCAGCTCCTCCGGGCGGACGCTAATGCGCGCGGTTTAAAAGTCCCCCGCGAGGGCGTGAAAGGGCGAGAGGGCGCGGGGCGGGGGCGGGGGCGTGGACGCAGGGGGGCGCGCCAAGAGGGAGCGAGGGGCCGCGAGGCGAGGCGAGGCGAGGGAAGCAGCCGGCCCGTCCCGCTTCGCTGCCCTCGGCGGCGACATGCACTGGGCCGCAATGGGCCAACGGGCGCGCGCAGCGAAGCCAAATAGGGTTGCTTTAAAGTATTACTATATAAATGATATAAATATTACAAGTGTTTAGTCTGGAGGAGAATTCTAGCGGCCGGCTGCTCTGATCGGTAGTTTTCCGTGGTTTCTCCGATCAACATCAGGCGAATGCCGGAGCAGTACCCTAACAAACGGGCCACAGGCCGCGCGCGATCTGTCCTCTTCCTTGTCCTATCCTCTCCCCTTACACACACACTTACACTAACATGCACTATACTACCACATATTCCGGGAGACCGGTCGGGAGCTTAGTGCTTGTCTCGGCTGGAGCGGGGCCCCGCTGGTGGGAGAGTCCTGGTTAGGGGGAAACCCCGCTAGCCGACGGTAGGTCGGCGCTGGATCTCGCTATTCAGCGGGGAAGATCACCGCCATCTCCCGAGGAAAATCAATCACTGCACTTACGGGACTAATGACCTAAGCTGTTGACGCGACCGGAATCACTAACCAATCATCCAAGTATTTATGTATTTATGGATATAATATATAAAATATATTTAAATATTTCAAATAAATATTTTAAGTATAGTAATATATTTTAAAAAATATAAATTATTTAATTAATTCACATAAATGATTACGTAACAAAAATTAATAGAATCTGTATTACTATGCTTAATTCTATGTGCAAATGGGTCAGATTTCAACAAGCAACATTTGAATATGAAAATAAATATTACAAGAAAATGTAAGTTCTGAAAAAAATGAAATAATCGATTTATTTCTAAAATTTGTCTGTTTCTATTTCACACTTTTCGCAGAAAATTCCGTCGGTGTATATTATTAGTTTTACAATCGCACTAAACGCAACGAGCGCGCTTTTGCGTAGGACCCACTGCGGGGCGGGGGCGTGGGGTGGGGGCGTGGGGTGGGGGCGTGGGGGCGTGGGGCGGGGCGCGCGGCAGGTGGGGCGTGTCCGCCGGCGCGCATCCGAGCGGGGCCGGCCGTGCCGGAGTAGTACTGCCCCGTACGTTATTGAATTAATGCCACTGTTGATGGGAAGCAGCCCTGTGATGTAGTGTTGCATTTGCATTATCACTGGCGGCACGTTAAACGCTCATTCGAAGCTCCGTACTAGGGGTTGAATGAAACAGGCCTGTGTGATGTAGCTGTAAGGGGGATCTCCTTATAACTTCTATAAATCTTTATGGAGAGCCAACATTACTTTGAAAAGTGAAGGAAGAAAATTGAGGATTCAATTTAATAGACTTTCCTTACTGCGTGATTTGCCCTGAATCGTACACACACTGTCAAGATGGGAATTTTGTAATTTATTTATGGGATTAGACGCGTGAATGATGCATTTGCATAAAACAAAAAAATACATTGCGTCAAAATTAATAAAAAGTGGCCGAAAACGCTTATTTTACTAAAATAAATTCCTATAATAGCACAATGGCTTATACTATTCAAATGATAGAAACATGTCCATCGCAACTTTCCCTTTCATAAATTGAATTATTTTCACGCAAAACGTTTTTACTAGAACACTAACTTTTAAGGGAATGAGAAGATGAGTAACAGTCTGTGTTTTTAAAATTTTTTCATACTATAATTTTTTATTTTCTGTTCATCAGAGATCAAAACCATAGCTCATCGTTTAAGCGTATAAGCAAATTACATTATGTCGTGAGTGTATAGAAATACCTATGCGAAGTAATGTTTGAAAAACTAGCAATATGAAACGCACGAAAGACATATCCTTCAGGAGTGAAAGCTTTCATGAGTGTTGCAGAGAGACGATTACTAGAGTTCCCGTGATTGTATCAGCACTACGTAGAAAAAACCCTTTTATTGCACTATGTTTTTATTGATAACTGTGTACGCATCATAATATGCAGCCAAGCAGCCGGATAAACCCTCAGCTCCTGGTTCAGCAATGTCTCGCCACGCGCTTGGTATCTATGACAGTTGATACTCTTAGAGTTCAATTGCCCCACACGCATGGGCTCCAGTCGCATGACATCGTTTTACCGTTGCATTGTCCCAGTCGCTCTCCTTCCCGCCCAACCACTCGCCCATTCGACGTGCAATCGGGCGGAGTGAAGAGTCCAATTGGTAGACGTACACCTCGCAAGGAACGCTACGTCTCCAAGAATTCTTATAACTACACGGTAATCTGCAATTCAGTGGCACGGCATATGAAACTGATTAGCACGGTGCATCTGTAATTCAACGGTGAGTGTCAAAATGACGTTACAGAAAAAAGAAATCGTTATCTGGTTCGCTTTTCCTCCTGTATGTTGCGCTGTGACTGTGTGACTGTAACTTCTATTACCTATGTGCAACATTGCTTCTCCGTGGGGAGGAAAATAGGAACAACGCAAATTTCGCTGAGAAGGCGTTTCCGTTTTTTCTCCAAGCCACTCAATTCCACTCGTAACTCTCAGCAACGCAGTTGTAGGTCAATGTTCTAGGGAAACCCATAAATTAAAACGAAAGAGATCGCCCCAGTTAGGCGGCAACCCCCAAACCCAACATGGCGGTGACGCGGAGTCGCTGGGGAAGGCCGCGCGCCGCGGCATGGACAACGCGACGAGGCTCGTGTTCGTAATTAGGCAATCGTGGCATCGCGGCGCGCGGCGGCCGGGGCATGCGACACCGCGTGCCCTGGCGGCGCCGCCGCCCGCAAACGATGTTGACTCGGCGCGATGAGTATCTGGCGGCGCCTCCGGCCACGGGCCTACGCGACGGTGCGCCGTATGTAGCCGCTCGCCCGTCCGCCCCCTCCTGCGCTCGCTGCCCGCCCACTCGCTCGCCCACTCGCTCGCCCGCCCGCCCGCTCCTGCGCTCGCTGCCCGCCCACTCGCTCGCCCGCCCGCTCGCTCGCTCGCCCTCTTGCCCGCTCGCCCGCCCTCTCGCCCGCTCGCCTGCTCTCTCGCCCGCTCGCCCGCTCGCCCGCCCTCTCGCCCACCCGCTCGCCCGCCCGCCCGCTCATCCTCTCGCCCGCTCTCTCGCCCGCCTTCTCGCCCTCTCGCTCGCCCGCCTGACCGCTCGCCCGCATGACCGCACGCTCGCCCGCTCGCTCACCCTCCCGCTCGCCCGCCCGCATACTCGCTCGCTCGCCCATCGGCTTGCCCGTGCGCCCGAACTTGAGCCCACTTGAACCCACCTACCCGTTCTTCCTCTCACCTACCCTTGTGCCCGCGCTTGCACCCACCCATTCCCCCGCCCTTGCGACCGCCTTGCGTCCGTCCCATGGGCCCGACCTTACGCCCGCCCTACCGCCCACCCTTAAGCCCGCTTTGGAGGCCTCCATTGCACCCGCCCTTACACCCGCCCTTTTCCCCACCCTTGCGCTCGTCCTTGCGCACGCCTCTAAGCCCGCCCCACTCCGTGTTCACAGATCTCTTGTATCGCCTACCCCGGTACGCGGTGCCCATACACAGCTGCACTCTTTACCACCGCTTACTGATTATTCGCAACGCTTATTGTCATTATTCCATCATGTCACGCCCACTTATGGATTGCCTTGCGAGTAATACGTTCTTCTCCGACGACGTCCACTTACGAACTTCATTTGCCTTCATTTACATTTCCGGTAATCATTTGCTTGCGGTGTTTGTCGCCTATCTGTTGTAAAACTTTGTAAAGAAAACTACTGTTGTCTACTGAGTTTAAACTACGAAACTTTCTTCAAACACTTTGCAAGCAAGAGCTGTAGTCCCAACCCAGCAACCGTGATGTTACCTGAATAAGACGAGTAAGTAAAAACATTGACGTAACGATTCTGTTGATGGCAACGTCAGAATAACGGCTGCAGTTGCAAATCACATCCGCTTAAACACTATTCCCTTCCCTGTTGACTTGAGTCTGTACGTTCTGTACCTCGCTTCAAAATGTATATTATGTTTAATTTTAGAATCAAAAAAATTGAACAGAGAGATCAAGCTAGAGAAGGAATATTGAACTTTCAACTCAAATTGTTTCAATGGCGTTTTCATGCGAGTTTTCTGGTGTATACAATTCAGATAAAACAACTTTATATTTCGCTAAACTTTATGTACGTGCTAATACGCCCCATTCTAATTGAAAACTCTGGTAGCTACATGTGACTGAACACGACATCTAGACATAGAGGACAGGATCTCCATTCGCGATATGCAGGTATGTGTTCGTTACATGAGAACCTACAATCGCAGTTCTTGAAATTCGTAGTTTCTAATAGCAAAATCGTCATCTTAATTCTACAGAAACGAAATGTAATATAATATGTTGTAATAAAAGATAGTATCGTTGACGCGAGGGGTCTTGAATGTGGAAACCTGACCTTATCTTTTGCCCCGGATCCGCATGAAGAGAAAAATATGAGACTCTTGTCTCTGAATGCGCGATGCTGCATGCCTCATACATAGTATGTATAATGGTTTCTCCAAAAGAATCGAATCCACGAAATTGTAATGGAAGGTCCCAAAAGATTTCATTTTGTAGATTATGGTGTGATTAACATAAAACGGGGCTTTGGGTCGCAAAAATAAAGTTAATCGTCTTAAAGGACGCACCGCTTTAAAATTTACTGAGGCGAAAAGTCACTGAACTGACAAAAAATCAACCGTGAATATTGTACTTAAGATGATACTTTTCCACTCAATACCCATCAAACCGAAATGCGTTTTAGACTTGACTTATGCGCCCACTAATTGAATGCCTAACTTACGTGTTACGATGTTACCGTTGAGGATTTTTCTTTGACTAATGACATTGTGGGCAAGAAATGTTACATGCAGCAATATTATTAATTTTATGTCAGTAAGAATATTGTAAATGGAAAATAAAGAAACATTGGAAATTACGATAAGTATTTCTCCTTGAAAACCACAAAGCGAAATGAAAACGAAAAAAAAGATGACATCAAAATAATACATTATCGCACGCAAAACGCATGTTTCATTTGGAATCCCACGCTACAGGAGGTGGTTGATGTGCTAAGGGAAGAATATACAGGCGTACAATATCGGTCATCAGTCGTAACGAAGCAATTGGTGATGGCAACACGGCACAGAGCTTTAATCATACAGGGCAAGAACAAGCGAGATAGCTCCGATGGCCGGGCCTATTACGGCGGCCGAGGCGAGGCGAGGCGAGGCGAGGCGAGGCGCGGTGGCCCGGCGTGCATGCGTCTGTCATACGACGCGTAATTACCACCGCCGCCGTGGTCGATGCGGCGTCGCTGGGACGCAGCCGCCCTCGCCCCGCCCGTCCCCGCCCCTCCCCGCCCAGGGCGACCGAAGGGTAATGAGCTCGCGACTGAGCGAGCGGAAGTGGGCGTGGAGGCGATGGACGACGCCCGGCGCCGCGGCGCTGGAGGAAACACCGCCCACGGGGACGCGCCGGAGATTGCGTTCGATGGACGCCTCCTCCAAGCGCTTTCCGGGCAGGAATTTTGTAGGAGGAGCTGCGTCGGTCGAACTTATGAAGATGGTGAGCTACCATACAGTTTTTAACCCTACTGTGAGCTACCAACAAACCAAGACAGAAAATTTTTCTTTTCCTAATTTTAACATTTGTTTATTTTCTATGCATACAGTTTCAACAATATATATATTGTCACAGAGTGGTGTCTGAAAATAGTCGAAAATTCTGTTAAATGATTTCGTTTTATTACTAATACACGAAGAACGAAGAAAAGGGAAATTGAGAAGGTATGCTGTTGTGTAAAAAGTGAATATGGTCTTTCACAGCTAAGTAGATGCCTAATACAAACATATACTTCATTTATACATATGTTTACAATAGTAAATGAGAATATCTTTTATGGGGTAAATTTTCGACATCAATAAATTCCATCAATTAAATACTGAAATAGCCAGTATTTCGGTTTTATCATTTTGAGTAACCGAACTTCATTAAATCAAAGACAAAAACACTACAGGAAACAGACTCCGAATGCATAATCACGATTTACATAGATAAATAGTATCCAGTCATGAATACTAATTATATATAGATAAAATTCGCCGGCACAAATGTTTCGAGTCATCACGAATTGTTCCCATTACGTACATTTAGCCCATAAGTAGAGATAAGTCATTCTGGAATGGAGGGTTTAGTATCTTGCGGCTGACAAATTCACTGTGCAGGCGCCCGGGTCGCGGCGGTGCGAGGACGGGGGGGGGGGGCGCGACCCGAGCGATGGGGCGTGATACTCGCGCGCTCGTGTCGTCTAAACAGTAATTAAATCGTACGAATGTAAACCGTCCCTGCCGTCAACCCAAGCGGCGTCTCTAATGGACGGGGCTGCACGAAACTCGGATAATTGTGGTCTATCTCCTCGCTTTACGCGGACAGGCGGACAACTAGCTCCCAGAAGCTCGCTTTTTGTAGTCCACCAAACTGCAGACGAGTCATAATGATCCGTCTAGCAATAATAATGAAAGTTTAAATTACTTTCAGAAGCACATATTTTGAAGATATTACAATTAATTGAGACATACATATTTAGATTTTGTGTATTTTTAAAGGTTCTAATATTGTGATTATAATGCACTATATTACAATTTTATTTCATTTTCAATAACATTTTTTCTTGGAATTTCAACATTTTTGCCCTTTAATTGTAGATTGGATAATTCGTATGATGAAATAGAAGATATATGTACAACTAATGATTGTGTGTTGTGGTATAGATTGAGTTATTTTTCCTTATATTGAACACACTCCGTTTTGATACGGAATTGAGCAGTTCGTCGTTTGAAAAGGTCTTCACCTAATCACTTCAACTACAGCAAAAGTTTGACTGCATTGCCGATATTAGTAAATAGTTTTTTGTTGCAGTTTTTGAGTCATTCTTCATTATTACTAATCCGGCACTTGCATATTCATTACAAAGGCCTCTTATTATTGATTAGAAAGAGTTTTGTGAAATTAATATGAGATGAAGTAATAGAGGCGTGTACCCAGCTTTCTTTGATGAGTTGTGTCTATGGTTCTCTCAGTGAAAGAGATATTCACGATCAGTTGTCATTCCTGGCGTTCTATTTATTTGATCAACCTGAAATTGATCGACTAGATTTAACCAGGCCTTCTAACCGTTACGTAAATTAGGATGATATATAACTAGTATTTAGGGATGTCAGTTTCCGGCTATAACATGAGGGAAAAGGGAATCTATAAATTAATTACGTATCCTATGACGATACGGCATGTATTATGCTAGAGTACCAGTCAACCAAACTTAAAATATTACAATAGAGTACATGCATGATGAGCTAGCACTTTATTTTACAAGATACGCGCAGGAGTGCGGAGTTCCGTTTACTGCATTGCACTTCAATCGGCAGAATTTCATTCGGGGAACGATCACAATATTCGTCCCATCCTGCCTCACGAACGGGACTAATAAGTTTGTTTACTGCAGCGCCTCGCTCACTCAAGCCTTCCCTTCATTCAAAGCTTCCATTTATTGAGCTTTCCACATTCCATGGATTCCACGCCGCGTCGTCCCCAGAAGCCAGCGACCGACTCCTAATCGCTTCCTCTGCCGACGCAATCGAGGGCCGGGCAGCTGAGAGCTCCTCTGGGTTTTGCGAGGCAGCGACGCGTGGCCTCGCGTTCAGACTCTCGGCATATGCCCGCGCCCATTGTGCTCTGGAGGGCCCAGCGCGACCGCCGAACCACCGCCCGACCACCCGACCGCGCGCTGCCGCCGCCCGCGCCGGAATCATTGCTCCCAGGCTGTGGCGACCGTTTACGGGGGTTTACGGAGTTGCAGAAACAAAAGACGGCCGCGCGCCGCACGCGCCGCGCGCTTTCGAGTCGTCGGCTGCGGCCGAAGAGGCGCAGATGGCCGCACACGCCAGAGTTATTGTTCGCGGCGTTTTAGAATGCTGCAAATGAGTCGGAGTGGATAACCATTGAATCTCAAGTACGAACGAAACTATGACTATTGATGTGGCGTAGCGTCCTTCGAATGTATTCAGAATACAATAAATGATTTGTTACCGGAAAGGGCGCATTGAGGAGGTGATGCAGTTTCAAGTTTCCAAGAGGACCAGAAGTGATTGTGAATTTCTAAATGTTCTGAATACTCTTTCCAAATTTTCACATACTTACAGTTGGTCAATTTAAACTTTCGACTTTAAATATCTAAAGAAATAATATAAAACGATTGTAAATGTTTTTATAATTATTCGTTTTCTATATATTTAAAAAATTAATATTTATTCCTGAACGTTTTAAATGGCAATATTTTAATCCAAGCTGTTGTCTTTCAGCCATAAAACACTTTCTGCAACATGGAAGGTTTTTGTAAATGGCTGCTAATATTTCTTATTGTATACAAAACGCAATAGATGTTTCATTAAAAATATTGTTTGCAACAGTGTTGACTATGAGGAATGAGAATGTGAAGTTTCGTTCAAATCAATTGAAGGTTGACTCTTCAGCTTTGTGCACTTACCAGCCTTATTATGACATCGTTCAGTTTGCTTCTGGTAATTTTGAGCATGATCACGGAATGTTTCTTTGAGTTGTGAGTAAATATGACTGCCCCACTCTCCATTTTCACCAAAATGAACTGGTTTTCATAAGCCGATTTTTGTGATCTGAATGTATTCCAAAAGCTGAATTCGTAAAAGGACTTAGAGCATAATGTAAGTGCAATGTTTTTTCTAGGCGAAGAGGTTAATAGTGTATTGAACTATTCAAAAGCAGTCAAACAAGCTTGCATATTGAGAAAATAGCTAGTCATAAATTTCTGCATTACTTTCAATGTAAAAGTACATTAAAGTAATTTTCTAATTTAAGCATTAAATTTAAAATACATGGACATTAATCTCCCTTTAATGTGCAAGGTACATTCAAATTCATGTACAGTCGAGCGTGAAATCTACATTAAATTGAATGTAATTTTTGGCAGTGTAGATGGCCAGCGTCACCCACTACTAATCCCAATAACTGTGCCGCAATTCTGAAAAAAGTGACTATTGATGAAGTCACAAACCATACGCACGTTAGTCAGATTCTGCATGAGAAAACGGCAAGATGGATCATTGAAAAACGTTCTTTTGTTGCAAGACAACGCTTCCACATTCCGTCGCCCAAGCTCTTCAAAATCTGGAATGACAGAGCATTTGGAATATAGCACCGCTCTTGTCAGGTATAATTACCATCTGTTTTGTCTACTCGAAGATGCTCTAAGACGAAGATTTGTCTCCGACCCACAAGTGAGAAAGCAGTGCAGACATGGCTTGCTGCTCAATCGAAAATCCTTTTATTTGAGGGTCTCAAAAAGCTGGTTCTATGTTGAACCAAGTACATTGAAAAGCAGGATGGCTATGTTGAAAAACAGTCTCATTGTAAATTTTCTACTGTTATCATTAATCATAAACATTGAGTGAAGGTACTTATTGACTTTTTTTTCCTAGGGCTTGTATCCAGCCGACAGCTGGTTGCCCTTTACGTCCTGAAGGGACGCATATTCGACCATGCACTAAACAAACACTTGCGGGTTCCTCTGATCTGGGGTCAGCAGAACGCGAGGCCCTTCGCGACAACACACACACACACAAAGTCAAGGGACAAACAGCCATGCCCAAGGCGGGACTCGAACCCGCGACCCTTCGGACCGAAGTGCTGAGTTGGTACTCACTCTTAGCCACCTCGGCCATCCAGATCGGCACTTATTGACTTACCATCGTATAACACAAGCATCTAAGAGTTAAATGAGGAAATGCAGCGCGTTTCTTATCTGCGTCCTTCGCCCCATCCACCGCACGACCGCTCTTCCCTCGCCCGGCGCTGTCCCGCCCCCGCACCTCCGCTGCCGCCTCCGGCGACGCCCTCGTGGGCGATGACGCGCCGACGCGCCGGCCAATGAAACGGCGGGGGCGGCGGCAGGGGAGCCGGCGGCGGCGGCGGCGGTGGCGGCGCCGGGGACAGTGTTGATTCCCGGGCCGTCCCGGCCGCACGCACGCCCGCCGCCCGCCCGCTCGCCCACTCGCCCGCACGCCCGCCCGCCCGCCCGCGCGGATAAGCGGCGCGCGCGGCCCTCGCCGCAGGTAACGCTGTCTCTCTTCACGCACCGCACCACGCACCACGACCGTCGCGTCGCTCACGCACCCACGCGCACGCACTCGCTGCCCAAGCCTTCTTCCTGCACACTTCATGGCGTAGCATTCTGTGTGAATCCTGTCGCTACACCAGTGACAGCAGCTTTGTTTTGCTGCGGTTATACATCGCACTCTCAACTCTTACTACACCTCTTTGTGTGTTGTGTGTATCTTTGCTGGATTATTGAGGATATGCTATATAATAGGATGTGACAGGTTGTGCATTTGATTTTAAGGTCTTTTTTTTACCGTGATGTACAAATATTTCGTAAACGTGGAATGCAAGAAGACAACATATGTACCAAAATGCTGTTTTGTTATTTTTATTAACTAATGATTTTGTAATTATGGAATTGTATGTTGCATATAAATTGAATAAATACGTAATTTTAGTCATAAATGTAATACGATTTATATCACTTTCAAACCTTAACATAAATTGTTTCAAGTACAAATGTCATGTGCATAAAAGGGTACGTAACGATAATATTCACAGAATGAATAATAAATATCCAATATGGAGTTTTCTTTATTGTTTTAGTTTCATTTTTATTTTTAAATTTCTAAAAAGACCTGCATTTTACTACAATAAAGATTTTTCATGTTATGTTATGTTACATTGCCAGTGTATTTATTAATTATTGAAGCTATTATGAAATATATTTTAATAAGTAAATATTTCAAGATGCACATTTTTCTTGCTCTTTATTTCATAATTATGTGGCAATTTTGGCCAGTTGAAATCAAAATTTCCATTTTTATTAATACAAATTTAGCTAATTGTAGTTTGTAGTGTTCTTATCTAGTAATTGAAAGATACCTTACTTTAAACTGTATTATTTCCCGAAATACAGGCAAAATAGAAAGATTTCATAAATATCTTAATAGAACTATGACCATTTCTTTCTTTTGTTTGCATGTAGACCTACAAGAATAATTCCATGTTTTCTGAATTTGCTGGAATTAATATCAATCTTAGGCAGAGGCGCATCCGTGATTTTTCTTGGGCGTGGGCAGGGGAGAGGACGGGGGTTAGAGGTATAGTGTGAGACAACTTGATGTTTTCTAATAAATAATTTTTCTTATGTTTTTGTTAACCCCCCTTAGATACCCCACTGATCATAAGCAAATTACCATTACACTATTTTCTGTTAAAATAAAACATTTGTTTCATTCTCTGAAACACAACTTTGATAATGGTGTAATGACGATATTCGTTAGTAAACACTGCTCTATGTGAGCATAAAAACGTTCCAGATGCGACAACTTCAGAACCCAAGTAGCAGCCGCGAGTGGGAGATTGAAGGGGGGGAGGCTAAGAAAGGTTCGGGGCTGGTGGCGCCAACAGAGCGGGTCAGTGGTCGATGTGTGGCTCTAATTCAAGACTGCCGGCGGTCTCACTCAGTTAAAACAATATTGAGCGCATAATGATGTCTTGACAAGGCGCATCGGAAGGGAGAAGGGGCAGTTATGGCAGCAAGTGTTTGCAAACGGTAGCGGTATACATTGATACCATTCTTTCATAGGTTGATTGCAATGAGAACACGCTCTTTGTTATTTGCCTTAAATTATTGAAAATATATATTTACATTGGAAGCAAGTAACGTTAACTAAATTTTTGCTCAACAAAGAACATGCATTACTAAAGACTGAATGGAAATTAACATGATTGTTCACTGAATACACATCGCTGTTTGATTGTAAATACAGGATATACTCGTATTATTATCTCATTGCTGAAGCAACAATCTGAAAAGTAAGAAAATCATTACGGATTTACTAACAAGAAAACATCCCGAGTTGATCTTTTCCGATTTTGCGAAATCTCTTGTAAGGTATGAAGAAAGTTTCACATTTTTGTTTTCTACAGATGAACGTTTTAAAGGGGTGAAATCACCCACCAAAAGTGGGTGAGTAAAGCTGCAGGTTTACTATTTTGATAGAATAATGTTATATTTTTGCCTAGAAGCATTTATTAACTTTGTGTGGCTAAAATAGTTTTAAAAAATCCATTTTAGTATTGTTTCTTTTCTTCTCATGAAAAGCAAACTTCTCCCGATACAAAATCAGATTTCAAAAAGACTTCTTAATATAATTAAAGGAGAAGTTCTTTTTTTAAAGTGTTATAATTTCAACAAAAATGAAAGTGTTTGCACATTATTTTCAAAGAATTATTTTTCCGAAGGGACACTACCATTAAAGTTATACAGTAATTTTCTCAAAAAATGTATAGGTTTAATAAAAAGTTGTATGAAATTTTCAACAATATTTAATAATTAATAAAAGGCCAAATGCGGCGGAAGTATAATACTTTTACTTTCGTTGCTTAGTTTTAATTACTGATATCTTATTACATAACTATTAGCGTTATTCATATAAATGTTTATATTTATGAAAAGAAATAACAGGTGATTTATTTATTCCTCAAATTTCAACAAAATTAGAGAGGGGCACCTTCGGATGTTTTCTTTTTAATTATAGGACAACAAATCAAACCTTGCGAAAATCATAATACATTTACATTAATTAGAATTTGTTTTCACATTCCCATATTGATGTCGTTAGGTAGAAGTACAAGAATGCAGTTGATTTTTCACAATAGGATGAAAACTCAAGGATTTTTTTCATTTTTACATCTAGCAAGGACAGAAGGTAGAGGAACATTTTTAATTGTTTTATCGTAAAACCGAGTTTATTCTCTGTCATATTTAATAATTAATAAAATACATCACAATGTAAGAATTAGTTATGTGTCAACTCTATAATGTTCATGATTTTTACAATTAAAAATTAAGCCGTCCTGGTACTAAGAACTTTCTTTTCTCATCTGTGCCTTTTCTTTCACTTGTTTTCAAGTTTTAGAGCCCGGAAAACAGTCGTATTAAGTAGTCCTTCTGAAGTGACGAGTTGTTCTGACTTTGTAGAGGGCGGCGAGGGGGTCCCGATGGAAATATATCACATGGACTCGTGTCATACTACGTATGATTCGCAGGTCCTTGATGTCTTGCACGTCAACTACTTTGCTGGCAACCTCTCCACTGGAACATTACCTGGAATTTCATGGAATGTTATCGTGGTCGAGCCCTTGATGACACTACCACCAATGGGGTGGGGAAAATGAGATATCATTAGTAGCGAGAATGAGCGTGTGGTCGGCTAGGAAATATTGACACTCGGCAAACTTGTCCATTTCTTGTTGAAACCGTGGCGACGAACTCTCAACAAAAGTTAACTAGAAGTATTGTATCAAAATTGCTCGCCAATCGACACCAAGGGACACATATACTCGGTATTATTATTTTCATATTAACATCTCAATTTTTCACGGTTGTGTTTTCTTGCAAACGAAACTTGTGTATTATAATGTTTTATAGTATGCGCTATCCTGTTTTTCTATTGATCGTGCTTGAAGTGAGTCAAGCCTGAGAATCTTCGTAATGTATGATAATTTTCCTCGTGGAGGTAATTTGAGTTAGTAACAGGAAAATGGAGAGCCCTACTGATAAATATGTATTAATTTCATGACTTGAGAAAACGAATGCGAAAATTGAACACAGCTAACTTTTCGACGCCTACATTTACTTTTCTATACTCGTCAATAGAAATATTTTAATAATAATAATAATAATAATAATAATAATTTAATAATATATTAATAAAGCCTGTTTTAAATTAGAGACAATTGACCTTGCGTTAACATGTCTGTTGGATGTTTTTAACTGATTAAGCGAAACAAAGGTAGAGTTCCAACTTGTAATTACCGAAATTGTTTTGCAGGGAAAACGCATGATGAACATTCAAGCTGTTGGGCACTCCGTAGAAATGTTGAGCTTTCCCTTATGTGGCATCCGTCATTTGAACGCTGTTTCCTTGTTTCAGAGTCGCAGCATTCAGGCACCGTCGACGACGAGAGAGAACCCGAAGACGAAGACTTAGCTGCGCGCTGCCCTGAGTGCAGCAAAGAACTGCCGGACTACGACCGGTGAGTACCTCCTTCCAACGATTCCAGAAAGTCTCGTTTTTTTAAATTTATTTATTTTCTTTTGGATAGAACAATACAAAGATGAGTGGTAATACACTACATTTGTTATAGTTGATTATACTTACAATTAACTTAGAATAATCTTACAAATAATCTTAAAATACAACTTACATTACTGCTAGGGTGGCAGTGGTCTTTGTACAATATCTCTACTTCGGATGGAGAAAGACTCGTACTCAAAGAATCACCTGACGCCAACTGCATAATTGTCTAATATTACCGTCGTCCTTCATTAAGGAATAGTTTACTCTGGATATCAGAGGATTAGGAATAATCATTACGTCACAAGTGCGATTACGATTTGCGACCTTCGAAAGGTGATAAAGGAGTAAATAAAGCTGACGGATTTATCCTTTTTCATTTGGTATTCTGATTACAATCGTAGTAAGTATAAAACATGAGAGCAAGACTACGTGACAAAACAATGTTATAGGGGTTGTATAGAATCTTTTCTATTCTCCAATAATATCCAATAATTTATCAATGTACGAATTCGTAACATCAATAAAAATGAGAAGTTATGAATGGATAACGCATTATAAATCCTCATAGTGTATATGAATTACAAATTGGCATAGCTCTTTTCTCATTTCGTCACTTCTTTTGGTTTTCCTAGCAAAAGTATCTCGTCAAAACGTTATCATATGTGCATAGAGAATTATATTATTTGTATTTTCTCTTTGTTTCACTTTTCGCTTTCAACGTTTCGTTCTGGTTGAAACATTTTCCTAACTGAAGAATCCACCAGTGTTTCGCAGAATGGGAAGAATCAGATAACATTTGTCGAAGGTTTCAACTTCCGAAATGAAACAGGCACGGCAAGTACAACCAAGGACTACGTAACATCGGGTAATAATTCCTCGTAATTGACAATATGTTGTACCAGTTTTCTTGGTAGAACATTCGAACCATTTTCACTTCAGTCAGAGCGTCCAATGTTCATTGCCACTACTGGAAATATCTGAGAACTTTCATGTAATGAGGAGCAGTGTAAAACGTCGAAATTTGTCCCCGAGTCTCAGCAGGGTGACGGAATCGCCGAGTACTCTCAGGGTCTTTCGTAGCTGGAGCTGGCCGCCAATGCGGTTGTCCGCTGCTGGCGAGACCTTGAGGCGCGAGCGAAGGCGCCGGCTGGCAGCCCGCGAAGCTGTCGCGCCGCGCGTGCGGTGGCGACGCAGGAGGCGCCCCCACCACCACCACCACCACCACACGCTCGCAGGGGCGCCACCCATTCGAGTTTTGTGGACACCGTCTTTTTTTTATTTTTTCTTCTTTTTTATTTTTTCTTCTTTTTTATTTTTTTCTTCTTTCTTTTTTATTTTTTCTTCTTTCTTTCTTCTTTTTCCTTTCTCTTTTTTTCTTTTTTCTTTCTTTTTTCTTCTAATGTCACGCACAGACATGTGACTAACACGAGGCACCTTACCGTGGCCAGTTTTCTGCTTGCATCGTGCGTGTACTCCACTGAATTGTATTATCGAGTCTTCTTAAGACTATGTGAAATAATGAATTAGCATTTTCTCTGTACGTATATATCTAAAACTCCGAAGATTGGAGTCTTTATTGCTGTTTCAATTAGTTTGCTTTGCGACAGAATCGGAATACCTTCACAAATGCCCGAATGCATCTTTCGAAGTGAGGCACTACAATTTCCAATAATGTTTAGGATATGCGTTGTTCCGAGACACTTTCTCTTGCAGAAAGTTTTCAGACCTAGCCTTGAAAAAGACTTTTAGTTTTTCGTAGTTTATTTTCACTAATGTGGCCATGTAATAATAACGGTGTGCACTGGACTATCCTGAGCGTAATGGAAGTAGCAAGAAGTCAAATTACTATATTATGAAGCCTGCTTTGGGTTGGGGCACTTTCCGAGTTACAAATAAACCTTGGAAAAGACAGTTTTGTAAATGGTACTCTGTTATAAAAATTCAGTGAAATACTTTTGATATCAGTTATCAGTAGAGTTATGCGAAAGTCATACAGACGAAGCACATTTTGTTTAAACTTTTAATAAAGCAATAGTACGCTAAAATATTGATCGTATGAGTAATAATTAATTAAAGAAAAGGAAGAGCTGATTGATCCAATAAAAAAATATTAAAGAAGATATGTTATTATTATTGCGAAGGTTAGAAAGCGAAACCGAGTTGTTTTGTAGGGAATATGTGTCGTGCTCAAAATTCTTGAGAATTTAAAATTCAAAAAAATGTGTGAAAACTAGGAAAACAATTCCAAAATTATATTATCATATAACTTAAGAAAATATAAAATAAAATTCGATTGATTCCTAAATAATATGAATTAAACATAACATTCATTCATGGAAGATATATTATATATTATTGAAGTAATTTTTGTAATTTTTAATATTTAGATTGAGTAAAATAATTTTATGACATCCCTTTGGAAATCGAGAATTACTGAAGTTTTTAACAGATGTCACAAGTTATTTCTTCGAAATCGAGAATTGCTCTAAAGCTTTTTGCAGATGTTTTCAAAGGCGAAATAAAATACGTATGCATTCCGGAGTCAGCATTTAGTATCTATTCCGTTCCGAGCCCTGGGAATGTTGCGTGCGTGGGAGGAAGCAGGTTGGAAGTCTCATCGTCGCCACTTGAGGGCGCTGCCGGCCGCCGCCATTTGCCGCTCGGCTGTGCTCCCGCCCGCAAATCGCCGAGAAGTTCGGCGCTGCGTGACCGGCAGGCGTTTGGCTCCGTGGCGTGCGCCCGCCTTCGCCCCTCCGCCCCCGCCCCCGCCTCCGCCTCTGCCTTTTCTCCTGGGCACAGGCCAATGTCGCATCCCCTGAACCTCCGCCTCGATAGCCCACGATTATCGCTCGAACGCGAGTCACAAACTCTCAAAAGTACCGGCCAACGACTTACTGAAATGATGGCACAAATGAATGATACCAAAATAAAATTTGAATGAGTGGTCATGATTTTTAATTGTGTTTATAAGTGTAAGTTGATGCTGGATTTCTCTCTTTGAAAATAAGGTATTTCTTCACAAAAATATTCAAACAAACGCATTTTCTCCGGTATTTAAGTTGTGGCAGAACTGCTTAGGAGACCTTCTCTCATATTCCATTCTTTCTTATGCGAATGTCTTAGTCTCTACCAACTCCGCAGCTACTACTTGTTAACAATAAACATGGCTGACGGAAGGGTTAACCATGAATGGGTTTTTGTATTACGTTTTCAGGAATTAACAGCTTATCAGAATTAAATGCGTTGTTTTCTTTATCCCGTACATTTTGTGTGTTTTGGAGTCGGAGATTTAACTTCATAATGAACTATTAAAAGAAGAAACGGAAGCATGGAATCGTATATATCCTGCTAATATTTACTACGTGGAACTGAAAATTAGTTTTTCATAGAGATGCAAGCATTCCTTATCTTACAAACAACTGCACAACCATACCAATTGAAACAGACATTAAATTCATGTTTCTTGAAAAGGCAAAAAGTCTACAATTACTCTAAAATATTCTTCGTGTAATGTTTCATAAAATTACATGAACATTTTCTGAGAGTTTTAATTGGGAAAACAATTGGCATACGATCACTTGCAAATAATCATTCTGCATCATAAAAATGCCATATCTGAAAGTTTCTAACAGTTCTTTTCCTTTCTTTCCATGTTTCCTATTTCATTTATCATCATATTAAATAAAATATGATATTACATCAGCACTTGTAAGAAAAAAAACTAATAAATATTACCGATTTCTCATGGTCCGTTTTCTCAGGAAAGACTCGAAAAATAGTTCAAGTGGTTGCAGAACCTAGTAAACTTGCGTCGTACCTGATAAAAAATGGCAAGTGGAAAGACAAACCACTCATAAGTTCTCACTCTTTTACCATGTAAGGCCTCTTCTTTCCACCTGGTGGTATGTCAAGCAATACCTTCGCGCGATCCGTCTGCATTATTCGAGGTTGCGGGACCACCGCTCGCGTCTCTTCCGGGTCGGCGCATCCCCGCCCTCCCCTCCCCGCCCCGCCCCCTCGCCCTTCGACGCTCCTTGGAAGGAAATGCGCTTCCCCTCCGCGCGAGGCTCGGTTGGCCGAAGACGTCGCGGGCCATGCTTACATTCAGTGTCAAGACCGCCTGCGAAGCAGATGCAGTCATACGAACATGCAAGACGTTGCTACTCTTCTGTGGTTCTACAGGAAGTTCCATTCGATATGGTATTCCACTTTCTTCACAGTGGTTATGGCAGCTAGGCACTACCGCCCACGCGATGTCAGGTTAGAGTATAGTTCTTTCAGAAACATGTGGTCGAATGTGTGGTGTTGTGAATCAGTCCAGTAAGTCTTCTGGAAGGGTATTCGAATGGGCAAAGTACCACTAAATGTCTCTTAGTCTACGAGGTAGTATAATTATATAAAACATTTTTTCATATATTCTGGTAAATTATGATCGCATACGTAATTAAAATTCTCAGATTGTGTTGTGTAATTTCGATCAGTCCAGTTTACTTAATTGAATAAAATGTGATTACTACGGCAAACTTTTTAAATAATGTTCTGAGATTGACTTCACTGCTATCTAATAGATTTCTCATAAACGTCCGATGTAGTTTTGCATATTCAGAATCTTTGGAAGAATCATTGTCGCTTGTTGAAATTATTTATTTTATTGGAACTACTGTGTATATATGGATAATATTTCATGACTAAGTAGCAGTCATTAGTAAATTTCACAAAATCTTCTGTTTTCCAAGATATCTTTTCATTAAATGCATAAAATTATTAGAATTGTAATTTTAGAAATGAACAATCGTTTGATACCTGGATCACAAAATTTAAACTTTACTCTCTTCCTAATTATTACTTTTCAAGATAAAAAACAAAGCTATTCTTGGATATAATATATCAATCGATACTACCTGTCGATAGTAATCGCTACAGCCGTCACAATTTTATTATCAGTAATCGTCCGTTCTACGATGTCTATTTGTAATAAAATCTACGGTTATTCATCTCCATTCATTATTTGAATAATTAAACAATATACAAAAGCTACTCTTTTATTTTGATTGATTTTAAAATGTCTTTCGAATTATCAAATTCTGTTGTACTTGTGTTACCTAATAATGGAAACAATACAAGGTCAAAATGTGCCGCGCTTAGTCGTGTATTGAAAGAATCATATCCTGACCTTGCTACGGTAACATGCAAAGATACTCTTCCTGACACAAAACGCTGCTATCTGAGTCGCCCCAATTAGTTGAGATAACATTTTTAGAAATTTTATTCACTAAAGCATAGATGATAATAAATTATATTCGAGATGAATCAGCTGAAGCAATATTATTTTAAATATTGTCCCCGAAAATGATGAAGGTGGTTTTTCCATTAAGAGAGCTGATAATGAAGGAAATTTATAATTCAACTGTTTATTTCGAAAATTCCACGTCTCCGATCATTGCAGAAATGTGTTAAACTCGTAGTACGATTCAGAATGTGTTTTTAGCTTTGTTAAATGTAAAACCTCCACATATCCGCTTTTCGTTAAAATAATTGAAATGATTCAGTTCACTTCGAATACACCACTTCTCTGGAGATGTGGCGTTTTCCAAAATCGTGCGCATGCCGAACTGCAGATGGAGTTGTGGCAGTTTGGAAATAATTGGTTTCAGAGCTGTTGCCCTTGGCGTGGCAGCAGCCATAAAATGAGACAAGTAACTTCCTTGCCTTTAAGGAGTTCTAGTACGTTAGTAACGTCTTCTTATTATACCTTTGTAATTCGACATTGGGCTCTCGTTTTGCTAGAACTCAACAGAGTTTTTGCCGTCTGGAGCCAACCACGTTAACAAAACTAAATCGTTACATGCAAAACGGAAACGTCACATATCATCGCAGATGAAAATTAGGTGTGATCACATGTTATTCACATAAGTGATATTCATTTAACCTGCTCCATAAGGAATGCGTGTTTATAATTTATCGCTGCTTGTGACAACAAATAAACGCTTTACTCTTTAGAAGCGTCAGTCTATAGTACTATTGACAAATTTTGGAAGATACATTCCAAGAAATACAACTTAAAAGTTATTAACCTGCAATCATTGGATCCATTTGATTGGACCATTACATCCCTATCCATATTCTTGATTAGTGCAAAATCTTACGCACTCATTCTGTGATTTACCAGAAACATTCGTTTTGAATAGATTGGTGTAAAGTTAACCCTTCATCGTTGAGATATGGAATGAAGTGTAAGGTCATTCTTGGCGTTTAAGATTTGTCGTAACGTTGTACCGCCAGTGACGTGAATACGGCGAAGGCGTTAGGAACGCGCTGTTTGGTGCGCGAATGGGGTAGTAGAGCGCGCGGCCGGGGGGCCGCTCGTGTGCGCAGGCTGGACGAGCACCTGACGGGCGCGCACCGCTACCCGTTCGAGAAGTACCGCTGCGACCACTGCCAGCGGCCCTACGCGTGGCGGCCGTCCCTGCTGCGCCACCGCGCCCTCAAGCACGGCCAGGTGCTGCGCTACACCTGCGAGAACTGCGACCAGGTGAGAGCCATTTGGCAATTGGGCAGGACTTCTACATGTTACTTTTTTCTCGTGAATTTTACTAGTGGTCTGGTAACATAGACCCTTATGAGTGTGTTTTCTTTGCAACCCTTTACTGTATGTATACACTCAAACTTTAGAATACGACATATTCCATTATTCTACGAAAAATATGATTTGCAAGTATTTTAACATAGACCGTTACTCGGCTCACCGGTTCAGTTGCACTTTTAATTATAATTTTAAGATAAAAATTGAGGTGTTAATTATAAGATGCGTCCATAGAGAAATTCATTGAGATGCCTGACTGAGAAGAGATTTTGAAAGTGGACAAGCAGTAGGAGGGGGAGTCAATTATATATTTATAATTATTATTGTCGTTATTTGAAATATGAGTCTCTACGGGATTTTGTTTGTCAGGCAGTTCAAAAATTGTCCAACCTCTGAGGAAGATGATGTTATATTGCATTCTACTGTGCATGATGTGCAGATTGAAAAATACAAAGTTACCCGAATGATTATATTGAGCATGTTAGCAAATTATGCTTTGTTTAATTGTCTTTTTAATAAATTCCAATTACTTTCAAAATTTCTTTGTGAATTACGCCTGATTTTGGGTGTTTGGGAGATTAATATAAAATAATAAATAGGTTAGGAAGTTTAATGTCACACTACAATTTTCAACTGCTTGGACTTGAAAAAATATACTATTTTTTCATTAAGATGTCATGTTTGTACTCGATTAGGGAACCGATGGACGCATCACACAAAAGTACTGAATTGGTGCAACGGACATGTTTGAGACGGGAGGGTGGTGAATCCGTTGTAATAGGGGCAACATTTATTAATGCCTTGCTTTATTAATTCCTTCATATTTCCTTGTAAGTCCGACGAGAATGTTGAGTGTTGTCCCCGCTGACGGAGCCGGCTGGCGCGTGTGCTCGCAGGTGTACTCGGACCCGTCCAACCTCCAGCGGCACATCCGCGCGCAGCACGTGGGCGCGCGCTCGCACGCGTGTCCCGAGTGCGGCAAGACCTTCGCCACGTCCTCCGGCCTCAAGCAGCACACGCACATCCACTCCAGCGTGAAGCCCTTCCAGTGCGAGGTCTGCTCGAAGGTACACCGCGTCGCGGCGCTTCCGCCTCGCTAGATCTCTGCGCGCGGCGCTGCGCTGCCCCGCCCCCACACGCACACGCACACGCCCAACACACACACGGGAATGTACACCGGAGGAAGGGAAGCAGCGGCAACAGTGATAACATCAAATTCGAAACAATGCTGTTGCGAGATGCACTCTTGTCCACGAACAAAAATACGTCACTTTACACACGTACACTCACATGCGCGCACACGCACTCACATACGCGCACACGTACACTCATATGTGCGCACGCGTACACTCACACGTACACTCACATACGCACACACGCACTCACATACGCGCACACGTACACTCACATACGCACACGTACATTGACAATCGCACATTCTGACACACGTCCACGACCCCATGCCTTCACACACACACACACACACACACAGACACATTCACACTCCCTCACGAGAATGTACACAGGGGAACTAGAAACTTGAAACAACAACAAAACTAACAACCAATTTAAAACAAACTGTTGCAAGGAACACACAAACTTACACATGTGAACTTACACTCGTGAAAACGTACACATAGCTCGTGATAACCACACTTGTTTGGATACACGTCAATCATCTCGTAAAACACACACAAGCACATACTCGCACACACTCTTAAACACTGTAATTCACTCCTTCTCAAATGATATTGAACATTTACAACAAAAGTGGAAAATTAATAGACTGAATCACAACACAATAATTGTCCCCTGAAAATGAAATCTAATAGTAATGAGCCGTGAAAATATTTAGCATTTATTTTGTCATTCGAAAGGAACAAAAGTATAGCATGATCCACTTGATTGATTTATTATGAAACCAATCATCAATTACTTCTCTTCTCGTTCGGGATGAGTCAGTTGAAACGTGCACCTTGATTCAAAGATACGCGTATAAAAGTAAAATACAGAATGTGTCATGTCTCTTATGTGTCTGATTTTACAATTTAAGATCTGTCATGCAAAATATTAAAGAGCTGTGAATTTCCATGCTAATGCAAGAAATATTTATATTATATTATTTTTCATTTTTAAAATAGCTTGTATAATCCTATTGACTCATTTCATATCATAGTAATGTACAAATTTCTCTTTCATATCTTTCAGAGGTAAAGTTCGAAAGTCCTCAAGCAAGGCTTCAACCATAAAAAGAAGTTACACCATTTTGACCTACTAAATTTTTAACCTTCTACTAATACTTAATTTCGCTAGAAATTGTTAAATTGAATATTACTATCGTCACGTTTCTTAAACAATCAAAATAGTACAGTAATAATCATAATAGTACATATTCTACATGACAGAATTTTCGCATTAGAAGGCATTAATGATGTCTTACATAAGCGGACTCTTTTAGCGAACGAAAGGAAAACAACAATTCGTATGTACTGTGAAGTTGCAAATTTTCGAGTAGATGGAAATTAGCGATTGAACCGAATGAAAGGCATGAGAAAGAAATAAAATAGAGTGTAGCTTGAAGTAGTGTTGCGTTTTGCGGCAGGACTTACGGTGTTCCCGAAACACGTAACTTGCCCACACCTGTCGGCCGAACGTGGCGTTAACCGAGCTTCCTCTTTCCGCAGAGGTACACGCAGTTCTCCAACCTGTGCCGGCACAAGCGCATGCACGCCGACTGCCGCATGCAGATCAAGTGCGCCAAGTGCGGCCAGACGTTCAGCACGGTGACGACGCTCACCAAGCACAAGCGCTTCTGCGACTCCACGGCGTCGCCCGCCACCGCCGCCGCGGTCGCCGCCGCCGCCGCCTTCCAGTCCCCGCGCCGGCAGTCGCCCACGGCGCCCAACGCCCCTCTGGCGCAGGTGAGCCCACGCGGAGCTCCATTGCAGCCCACGGCTGACTTCTTCTGAGCCCCCGATTCACTCACGATTCACAAACCGCATCCAACCTTTTACCCACCTTCCCAAATAGGCGGAACTCCATTGCATCCCGCGCGACTTCTTCTGAGCTCGCTTGCTCAAGTGGGGTCCCACTCACAATTCACAAACCGCGTCCAACCCGACTTCCCAAATAAGAGGAGCTCGATTGCATCCCGCGGTCATCTTTTCTTGAGCATTTTACCTCCCTTCCCGAAAACACATAACCTGACCGCATCCCGCGGTCAACATTTCCTAAGACTTTTATACTTCCCAAAAAGCCTTAACACGATTGCATCCTGTTCGGTTTTCCTCCTGAGTACGGGGAAAAGTTTGCCTAGTTAGCAGTGCTTGGAATAATGCCTTTTTGCTTTCATATTTGAAGAACATTTAAAAGAAAAACAACAAATGGTATTTTTAACGTTTTTGATTTTGTTTACCTCTAGTTTTGTAATGTTCAAATGTAGAGCTCAAAATGTTGCGATTAAACTATATCGAATTATCTTAAAACTCATGAAAGGAAACTGAACTAAATTGTTGCGTCCTTATCCGCCTGAAGACACCGACCGGGATGAATCCATCTCAGGTAGCGAAAAGTGAAATGCTTGTCTGGGAGGCGGGTGGGAAATCTGCTCGTGCGATGCCATGAGGTGATTTCCTTCCTATCCAGACAATCTCTGCGATTCGTTCCCAATTGATTCTAATTGCAAAGGACAGCTTTTAAACCCGGGAATCCGGACACAAATTCAATATTTAATATGAACTCCTAAGTGTCAATCAGACATCATAATAATTATATTCGATGTATTATAAAAAGTTCATTGGTGAATAAATTCACTAGTTCGCGAAACGCTTTATATTCAAAATACGGAATTCATGTGAAAATGTTATGCATAGAGATTTTAATTTTATGTTCGTAATATCGAAATTACAAACAGTAATTTCTATTTCTTATTTCTTTTTGAGTGCAAAATATTGTCTAATTATTAAAAAAGAAAATGAAGTTATTTGTCTATTTTATTTTAAGTCAAAAATGGTTAAAATACCTTGAGAGAGGATATAAAATCTAAAATATATTGCCAAGAGACTTGAAGAGAAACTGTCTCTCCCTTTGCTCTATTGTTCCCTGAGAAACGTAGTGAAAAACTATGAAAATATAAGTTGAAAGTGCTGAAGTTTAATAAAGAAATTCTCTTATCTAGACGCTATTTAAAACGCAGTAATTGGTTTGTCATTCAAATACAAAATATAATTACTTTTTTTTCGTCAGCTCGGTTTTGTCATTCACCATAAAATATATTCATATCATTCATCAATATATTCATGTCATTCATGATAAAATATACTTTTTTCCTAAAATGATTTTGTATTTTATTAAATTTCCGTTTTTGAATTAATTTTATCTGAAAGTTTGTTTTACTGCAATAAAATAGTTCATTTTTTGGCATGTGCATGAACATTTCCCATCACTGACTAAAATACCCGCTGACTGTTGTTCCACGCTTCATTTGGTTGTTGGTGCCCCCAGAACGCGTCGTCGCTGGTCCCACCGTCGGTGTCGGCCTCCGCCAGCGCCGCCGCCGCCGCCGCCCTGGCCAACTTCATGTACCACCCGTACCCGCGCCACACGGCGACGGGCCTCACCTTCTACCACCCGCTGGTGTACCCACCGCCGCTGTTTCCCGCGGCCGCCGCCAACCACGCGGCAGCGCTGCCCTTCGTGTTTCCCACACACGCCGCGCCGCCGCAGCACAAGCACGAGAACGCGGCCGCCGCCGACCGCCCCGCACCCGGTGAGCACGCACTGCGCGGCCTCTGGTGGCCAGCGTTCGAACTCGCTTGAGGGCGGGAAGTGGGGGGGGGGGAAGGGTGTTCGTAGATTAACTTTGCTCGGTGGATGATATCAGTAGAATAAACTATTGGGAATTAAAACCACTAAATAAACTTTTCCTGCATTTCTAAATCTGATAATTGAATTCAATGCATTTTCTTGAAAACGAAAACGAGGAAACTTGCTTCGCCAAATCATAATCAGTGTTGCGGAATTAATCAGAGATTTCATTCTCTCCACATTCTTTGCCTCTTTCAAAATCACCCAACGTATATAATACTGATTAAATCAGGAATAATGCATTACTTTATACAAAATAAGCATGTTATAACGTCTAAAGCCTATTTTAAACCACCGTAAGTTGACTGCTAAAAATAATACATTTTACGCGCACTTTCCCGACCACATTAAGCCATACCACCCATAATTAATGACATGCGTGATATTCATATTAATTTTTGTTTTGTTGTTTAAAATACGTTAACTTTATCGCTGTTTTGGAGACATGGCAGCAAATAGTCATTGTTATTTTTGGGTTAATCCTTACAAATAAGACCAGCAGGCGTAGGAAAGGGGAATGTTATTTGAGTGAGGGAGTCATTGGAGGAGAAGAGAAGGCGAGGAATGGATAGGTGACGAGAAGGTGAGGTGCAGAACGAAAGGGTATGATGAGGTGGGGGCAAAGAGGATGAAGTTAGGGAAGAGAGGAAAGGAGTGGGGAGGGAAGAATTAGAGATGACAGGCGCAGAGTGGGGAAGAGTATGAGGCGAGAGGGAGTGGTGAGGGAGGGAGGAGTGAAGAGGGGTGGAATGGGGAGGAGAGGAGAGGGGACGAGATGGGAGAGAAGGGGGGGAAGAGAGTGATGAGACAGGAGAGGAAAGAGGGGAGGAGGTAGAGAAGGGAATGAGCCGATAGTGGGAAGAAGACGAGTGAGAGGAAGGCGAGGAGTGGAGACGGGGAGAACAGGGGTGTGGCGAGGGTTTGAGGAGCAAGGGGAGGAGAGGAGAATGGCCACGTGGGAAGAGAAGAGTAGCAAGGGGAAAGGTAGAGAGGGACAAGATGAGAGAGGAAGGTGAGGAATGGAGACGAAGTAGAAAGGTATGACGCGAGGGTGGAAGGAGAGAGGAGAAGAGAGAGGAGAGGGATAGACGGGAGGGAGTGGGATGGGTAGAGTGAGGGCTAAAGACGAGAGCAGCGGGGTAGGGATGAGAGGATCAGAGGTAGAAACGAGAGACATGTGTTGTGAGGAGAGGGTGAGACATAGAATGTACAGATGGTGGGGTATGGGAGAGTGGTAGTGGTGAGAGAGGGAGATATGTATACGTGATGATGGGAGAGGAATAGTGTTGATGAAGTGGGAGTGTAGAGAAAGAGAAGGTGTTGAGGAGAAATAGGGAAGGAGAGGAAGAAGAAAATGCATCAAAGGGGACATTATCTCTAGTAATAATGCCATGCAAAAACATAATGCGTACTTACCCTGTCATTGTCCAAACATTGGGAGCGTAAGGTATTTTTTACCAGCAAAATCACCTAAAAACGTTATTCAAAATCTCCCAACTTACCTACCTGAAATTACTCAAATAAAAACTTTAAACACGTTATCATTAAGTTAAAGTAAAAAAATATCCACGAAGAACTTCGTTTCGTAGTCTATTTGAAATTGAATACTTCAAACAATTCAAGAATTATAAAATCGTCAATAGATAATAGAAATGATTGAAAACACCATAAAGTATATTGTAGTGAACATTCCTGTTTAAAACTTATTGATATTATACATATATTTCTGAGTTAAATCCCATATGGCAGGAGTTTTTTATTTTGTGCGTAGAGTGGAGGAGATGAGGGAGGGGAAGGGAGAAGAAGATAGGGGATGAGGCCAGAGGCGAAGGAGGAGAGGAGAGTGGGAAGGAGGGGTGACGAGAGAGGGTGTGGCGAAGAGAGAAGAGAGGAGGCGGGGGAGGAGGCGCTGACAGGAGGACAGTAGGGGGTTTTGCGAGGGGTAAGCATAGTCGACGTGACTCCCGAATAAACACTTTGACAGGTTGGGAAACAAATGAACGTCATTCAGAGCGACGACATTGCAAGAGATAGTGCTTAAAAAAAATTTATTGAACGTTTGGAAAATACACAGTTCAGTAGCATATTACTCTTTCATGTGCTTTTGCTGGCTTTCATTATAACTTATCCTAAACTAACACTAAACTACATGACTAGTTGTTTAGGAAACTACACTGAACAATTAATAGAAAAAATATTCAAGAACGCTCCGAAAAGGAATCTGTTTTTGATTCTAGCAGGGAAATTATTTAAAAAGACCAGATTGTTGTGGATTGGACAGTTTATTGTATTTAAGTTGGAGTACAAATTATTGGAAAGGTGGGCAATATGTTTGATGTTCGGTGATATATTCAGTTCTTCATAAAATTGGGAATCGTACAGATAGTGATGAAGCCGTTTGCAAATGCCCTAACGATATGCGAACGCTCTGACAAAATGAGTGCATGGAGATAACCTGCAGTTATGTTGCTAGTAATGTCCAAGCCGTTGCGGTCTAATGCCGGCTTTACACTAGCAATAGGTTTCCGCAATATCTTTCAGCAATTTGTTGCTGTTTCTTGCGGTCATCTTTACACTTGCAAGAACAGGACGGGGCAATATGTTGCCAGAAAGTTGGTGGGAAGATCCTTCCGACAAGATATTGCCGGTCGTTTTACATTAGAAGTATTTGTTGCTCTGTTACGTGGATGTTACGAGAAAAATGGTGCGTGAACTTAAGTGAGGTTATACCTCACTCCGACAGGGCTTGTAGAAGGAAGAAGATGCGAATCGTGGTCGCAGTTATTGTGATCAATGAAGAGATAAAGAAACGTTAACGTTTTGTGAGGACATGATACAGTATTTTAAGGCGAAAGGAAATGGGGCTTTTACAATTTCGGTTCAGGAGCCTCAATATTTTTTTCAGGACTTCGATTTACGTGGGAGCAAAATAATTTTCTTTTATATAAAGTGCAATTATTAATTCGGTAAAATGTTTTAAAATATCCATTACCTACTGTTGATGTATTACAGATTAGTCTTAAAACTGATTTAGATTAGATACCTTGATAGTTTTTAACGTAACAAAATTAATATATAATTAGGGAGCATCTATAACTAAACCAAAATTTGAACCATTTAATCATCCATAGAGGGTATGTAACATTTATTACTTTTTTATTTTATTAAACCTTTTTCACTCACCCATTTTTTGAAAAAAACGCCTATAACAATTCAAAATATGTCAATGTACCACCTTAACCGTACTTCCTGCGTGGTCATTACCTTTTTCTAACAATAAATTGCTCAGGCTCTGAGGACACGAGTTTACATTACGACCGGAATATTTAGCAAGAAATATAGCCAACATCAGAAATATTTATTGCCGCAATATTTACATTGGCAACTTTTCTCTTGAAATAATATTGCTGTCCATTTTCTTGCAAGTGTAAAGGGCGCTTAAGCAGCAGTGGCAATGTGCGTTGTGCCGGCAGGAGGCTCGCCCGGCGCGGAGCTGGAGCTGGAGCTGGAGGAGGGCGACGCGGAGGGGCGCGCGCGGCGCGAGGGCGCGTCCACGCCGCCCGCCCACTGCCCGCCGCACGCGCTGGCGCTGGCGCACCTGCACAAGGTGTCGCCGCCGTCGGGCGACGAGGCGCAGCTGCAGCCGTCGCCCGCGCGGCCCTCGCACGCGCCGCAGCCGCAGCCGCTGGCCCCGCCCCCGCCGCCGCCCTCGTCGCACGCGCACGCGCGCCTCCGCGCGCACGCGCACTCCGACGCCGAGGACGACGACGCGCCCCGCGACCTCTCCGCTAACAGGTGCGCACGCTCATTTTGAATGATTGATTGATTGATGTTTAGTGATTTCGGGCGCGTCAACTATGGGCATTAGTCCCGTAAATGTAGGCATGTGTTTTCTTCGGGAGGTGGCGATGGTCTTCCCCCGCTGGATGGCCAGATCCGGCGCCGACCTACCGTCGGCTAACGGGGTTTTCCCCAACCAGGTATCTCCTACCAGCGGGGCACCGCCTCAGCCTAGACAAGTTCTAAGTTCCCGACCGGTCTCCCGGCATATGTGGTAGTGTAGTGTATGTTAGTGTAAGTGTGTGTGTAAGGGGCGAGGATAGGACAAGGAAGAGTAAGGAAAGGTCGCTAACGGTCCGTGGCCCGTTTGCAAGGGTACTGCTCCGGCATTCACCTGGTGTTGATCGCAGAAACCAAGGAAAACTAGCGATCAGAGCAGTCGGCTGCTAGAATTCTCCTCCAGACAGCAACTGAATTAGACCTAGCTGAAAAGCCAGTGTCGAAAATCCTCCCGCCATCGGGACTCGAACGTACGACCTCCCAGTCTGAGGCACTGCAGTAACATCAGTTGATGCACTGTCACCGCTCCCGGTACTCATTTCGAATTATTCCTTCTTCACCACTTTACCACGTCACTACATACACACACATGGTTCCATACACGGCTACACATGATATTTCTCTGGCGCCGAACCGGCAAAGGTGACTCAGGGCACCAACAGAGTCAATGCATCACCTTTGACCGGAAGGTCTTAGCTTCGAGTCCCGAATTGACAGGATTTTTGATATTATCTTGTCAGCTAGGTCGAATTGAGACACTATCTGGAGGAGAATTCTAGTGGCCGGCTGCTCTGATCGGTAGTCTTCCGTGGTTTCTTCGATCAACATCAGGCGAATGTGCGCGATCTTTCGTCTCTTGTCCTGTTCTCACCCCTTACGTACACCCATATTTACATGCACTGCACTAGCATACTTATCGGGAGCTTAGAGTTGTCCTGGTTGGGGCGGTGCCACACTGGTGGGAGCTACATGTTTGTGGAAAAACTCCGCAAGACGATGGGTAGGTATATCTCACCATTTAGCGGGAAAGGACACGAAAAACACTTGCATTACACTTTCGGGATTAATGATCTCAGCAATTGACGTGTCCAAAATCATTAGTTAATCTATGACACCGCACACTGTCTCTACAGCACCGCACACTATCTACGACAGCTTCGGCTATTACAACGTCTTCACACATCATGGAAACTTAAATATACCACGGCTAACCCACTCGCACGTACAGTAAGAGCGACACATACAGCACCCCACACATGCACATACATCACACAACGACAAACACATCACACAACGACAAACACAACACACACCAAGACACGACACTACACACACTCATACACGCATACACACATTCCATGTCACAACACACACACATGTCCGGATACACACACCAGGACATGCATTTACTATATCACCCCATGTCATCACATCTCTATTCCTCCATATTCCATTATATTATGATCATTACATCTCAGTTCAAGTTATCATCCCGTCACAGAAAATATGTTGGTAGACCGAACTGCAGAAACCGTAAATTGCGTACCCACCACAATCAAAACGGAAGTAGTCCCCTTCGCTTGTTTTCCAGTGACCTAGTTGCTAACACGGTAAATGCAATTTTTAACAGGACTCCCTTATTCGGAACGGTGCGAAGACACTTTTCTGGCGCACTGTATATACATCACAACACACAGAATATTTTATAATCTATGAATTATCTATCCAGAACTACACCACAAGATGAACTATCAACTCCTCAAGTATCTTTCGAAATCAATAAGGTTCTTTTCCTGCATCTTTTAAAGTAAAATGCAAACCACATTTCCATCTTTTTTGCCCACAATCGCTATAATTATGCGAAAGAAGTGAATTTCCCCTGAGGAAAGTGTTTGGCATGTCGTTTGGTGCTGCAGGTCGCCTCGCGGCGAGTCGCCGTCCGCGCCGCCCCCGCTGCAGCCGCTGCTGCAGGGCGACGGGCACGAGGACTCCGACAGCAGCGGCGACGGCGAGCAGCCGCTGGACCTGCGCGTGGCGCGCAAGCGGCCCGCCGCCCTGCCCCTGCCGCTGCCCCCGCCCCCGGCGCCCCCCGCGCCGGCCTCCCCGGACCACCCGCCCGCGCCCCTGACCCCGCCGCCCGCGCCGGGCGACGCGCCGCCCGCCAACGGCCCCGCGCCCGACAGCCCGCCCCCGCACGCGCACTCGCCCGGCGCGCGCGATCGCCTCAGCCCCGCGCCGCCGCAGGCCCAGGCCCAGGCCCAGGCCCGGGCGCTGGCGCCCCCGCAGCACCTCCACCCGCACCCGCACCCCCTGGCGCCGCCCCCGCGCCAGCAGCAACAGCGCTCGCACACGCCGCAGCCGCAGCCCCAGCCGCCCATGGCCTACCCGCGCCCCGTGCACCCCTCGCCCTTCGTCGAGGCCATGTACAGGTACAGTAGACCTCACCTTCACCTCATGCTTAGTAGCAAATACATATTCATTTTTTACTGATACGTCATACGGAGCTCGATATACACTGCATAACTTACCTGGATTGAAAGGATCCAGGGAAGTTATGCAGTTATCCAGATTATGAGGGGAATATGAAAACAGTTGAATGATGCTACGTGTTCTCTCATGGAGGGAATTATGGGTGGTAAATATGAAAACAAACACAGAGTTAAGCAAAAATCTAGTTAATTAGTAAATAAGTAAATATGAATCAATAAAATAAGGTAAAAAATTAAATTATATTAAAAATAGTATGTTCTAATGATCTCGAGCGACAAAAATCCCTCGGAAATTTTCGCGACTCGATCATTAGAACCCTTATAATGCTCTTGGTGCATAAATAACTATTGTATATCTAGGGCGTTAAGTAAATGATTTTGCCCTGTGGAGTCTTTCCCACACGAGAGGTCAAAAACATCGAGTTACGACCGTGGTACACTAAACTAAACTTTGTTTCATTAGTTTTGTTTCTGAAACGAACGATAGTTGTAGTTGGAGAAGTTCGCAATGATGAGATTCGCCTTGGTGAAGTTCTTGTGAGGTTAGGTCCGGTCGGAGCGGGTCCGAGTCACAGAAGGTTGCTTCAGGTCCATGAACTCACAGTAATAAACTCGTAAACCACAAATACCATTATGATATATCAAAATGAAATACTTATACTGGTTACAATTACTGTTAAAATCCTGTGATAGTTACAATCCTATTTATTTCACCAGTTGAATTTTAAAAATATTGCGGTATAAATAACTTATTTTAAGAAAAAATATACTTAAAACATTTCTTATATACAGGCGTGAGTGTTTATGAGATAATTACCATGTTTCTATTGTGAAATTTTAACGAGTAAGTTCTTACAAGCTTACCAAGATGAAATTGCGTAACTGAGTTATATATACTTACGTCATGTTTTAAATATATATATTTCAATATACTTACGTCATTGTCAAAATATACTTAGGTCATTGTTTATATAAAGGTGTGAGTGTTTATGAGATAATGAGCATGTTTCTCCTGTTAAATATTAACGAGTAAGTTGTTGCAAGCTTTGCCGATGGAATTGCGTAACGGAGTGGTGCTTTGTGCAGGCCTCCGCAGTTCCCCAACTTCCCGGCGGCGCCGCCGCACGAACGTCTTCTGCCGCCCGGCAGCGGCGCCTTCGGCCACGTGCCCCCGCTCAACTTCTTCTCGGGCCTGCCGCTGGGCCGGCCCTTCCCCCCGCGCGCGCCCTTCGACCTGCTGCGGCCGCAGCTGCAGGGCTTCGGCACCAAGCCGCCCTACCCGGACATGCTGAGTCCGCCGGGCGCCGCGGCGGCCGCCGCCGCCGCCGTCGCCGCCAACGGAGGCAAGCTCAAGGACCGCTACTCGTGCAAGTTCTGCGGCAAGGTGTTCCCGCGCTCCGCCAACCTCACGCGCCACCTCCGCACGCACACCGGCGAGCAGCCCTACAAGTGCAAGTACTGCGAGAGGTCGTTCAGCATCTCGTCCAACCTGCAGCGCCACGTCCGCAACATCCACAACAAGGAGAAGCCGTTCAAGTGCCCGCTGTGCGACCGCTGCTTCGGCCAGCAGACCAACCTGGACCGCCACCTCAAGAAGCACGAGGCGGACGACGGCAGCGGCGGCGGGCCCGTGGCGGACAGCCCGGGCAGCAGCAACGAGAACGAGCGGGAGGACGCCTACTTCGACGAGATCCGCTCCTTCATGGGGAAGGTGACGTACGCGGGGGCGGCGGCGGCGGCGGCGGCGCTGGCGGCCGACGACCACCTGACGCAGCTGTACCCCAAGGGGGCGGGCGCAGGCACGGCGGGGGCGGGCGGGCGGGCGAGCGGGGCCGGGGGCGGGGGCGGGCGCGCCCGCGACGACGAGCACGGCGACGCCTCGCCGCCGCCGCCGCCGCCGCCCGCCGCGCTGCGGTCGCCCCTGGGCTCCCCGCTCGGCGCCCTGCCCAAGGAGCCGCCCTCGCCCGTGGCCTACGAGGCCAAGCTCAAGGCCGAGGCCTTCATCAAGGAGGAGCCGGCCACCAACAACAACTGCAACGAGCACGAGCCCATCGAGGTAGCGACCTAGCGAGGCCCCCGCTCCTCCTCCACGCCAGCTCAGTTCCTAGCGCGCCCGCCGCCAGCGTCCGCCGCCCCTCAAGGCGCTCTCCGTTCGTCGTTCTTGCCTCTCGTTTCGCCCGGGAGCTACACTGTAATCTTTAAAGAGCAAGGTTTTATTTATTTTCTGTCGAAAGGAAGAGCAGAAAAAATATAGGGTACGTGATATCGTGTTTGTCTGAAATTACTCGGAGAATTCCATGAAGAGAAAATGGAAGAAGAGTATGTTCAGACGAAAGAAAAAAGCGATAAGCTGAAGGACAGCAGACGTACTTGGTTTTCTTATTTATGCATGTGTTTGTAAATATTAAAGATCATCATAAGTGTTCTGTAAGTTTGATTATTCTCTTTATGAGTTAGTCAGGAGATAGCCAAAGGTTTTACTATTCCATAAATGTACAAATTTTGGAGAAAAGACTTTTCTTTTGTAGAATAGTGTAGATTTTCAGTGTAAGATTTGTTCTATCTCTCTAAGAAAGGAAATTAAAAATTCCTAATATGCATTCCTAATATACTGACTTATCTTATTTCACAAACTCTTTTTGTATGCATTTAATGTATAAAATAAACATTCAAAGAAAATTTCACTAATCGTGTCACTTTGTAACACCAACATCTAGAATTTATCAACAATAAATTCACATCTGCTTTACAAGCATATTATGTTCTAAGTTCATCAATGTGCATGTTTTCAGTCAAGTTCCAATTTTGAATAAGAAATAAATTGTCATAGGTCAGTCCCTAAAATTTTTATGAACCTGTGTCAGAAAAAAGAAGGTAACATGTAGTAATCTCCTGGTGCAGAAACGTCTCTGCACAAACTTATGGCACAAACAATATTGTATGTATGTGTGTTAGAAATATTTCAATGCAATATTAAGCTGTAAAAAGAATGTGCTCTCAATTTCTGTATAAACTGACATTTTTTCTTTTTTTGTAATTTACCCCAATGCATTTATGTTAAATGCAATTTTATGATAACTTGCAATATTAACCATTTGTACACATATCAAGTAGAAAATATGCGCTCCATTTCCTCTTCTCCAACAGTTCAATGCAAAGCCATATCAATTGTTCACATATCAATGTGCACTAAAATAATACGAAGTAATATTGATGACCAAAAAAGTGACTTTTGGCACACTGTTCTCTTTGAAGAATAAGACCTACCCTTGGCGTCATGACAAGAATCATAAATCCATTTTTGTCAATACGGGTTACCTGCATGTTCCTAGCTCTAGCACCATTGTTTCTACTCTATTTCACAAGGAATTTTTCCATCAAAATGAGAAAGATGTTTTATAATAGCTGAATAAAGAAAGCTAAACGAGGATTTAACTCTGAATATAAACTAGGTGAAAATCTATTCCACTGGAACATAAAAGTCCAGTCCAAGTCAGTTTGTCCAATTTAAAAACATTTTTTCGAAAAGTAATCCACAATGAGATTATGAAATTAAACTCACTTTTATTATTCCAATAATTTAATACGCACATCTGCACATCACAATTATCTTTGTACAATTTACTTCAAGTAACAGTGTTCATTTTGTGCCATTTTAATGATCAATTAATATTGCAGTTGCAAATACATATCTTATGAACTTTATGTCTGTTTCCTTGCTTGTTATATGGAAATATGTATACTGTTAAAACCCCAAACAATTCATTAGGAGCATCAAATGTAATAAAAGGAATTCATTATATCTGTTCTCACATTTCTGAGAACTCCTCTCTTCCGCCTCCAGCATTTATCCTCACCCTCAAAGTCAAGCGTGGCATAAACCAAGCATGTGCTGAACCTCTCAATGTTAACATTTATGTCCAACACGTATATAACATCTGTTTGTTACAATAGCAATCACGTTTAGTTTTGAATTTTTGTATACTATTAAGCATTTACTCCAAAAATCGTAAAAATAGTGAATCAAGGTAAGTATAATTGCTATTTGTGTAACATTCAGATTTTATTAACCCGTTTCTCAGAATTTTCCGTGAACACAGGTTGTCATTTGCTTTATAATCTTAAAACTATTATCGAAAAGTCTCAAAACTTGATTTTAACTAAAGAATTAAATTAGGTGGTCAGGAATTACTCAAAATTTGGTAGAATATAAACTTGCAGGAAACTTGTTACATCCAAGCATTTAGTGCCTGAAAATAACCAAGTGAAATTGTTTTACTGTAATATGGTCCGTATTATTTTTGAAAATGTAATAACTTTCAGGAAGTATATTGAATTAGACTGCAAAGTTCATTCATGGTTTAATGTGAAGTAGTTTCTAGTACCAAAGGTTTGATATGAACATCATAATGCAACGAGGTTTGCTTTTGCACAACGAGGTTCAGTGATTAAAAAATGATACGAATTTCATTATGACGTTATTTAAAATGTACAAATATCATTCAAACGTTTACATACGACGATTACAAATCCATTTATTAAATTTTTACTTACCATTTATTTCGTTGATTAAATTGATAAAAGAAGCCATTATGCCACTAGGGTTATAGAAAATTCATGAGAGATCTATTGCTATAATGAAGCCACCTTATGAGTGCGCTAATCAAACATTTTCGTATTGTTGTATAATAATGTATTTTAGTTCACTTATTGAAATATGACACCATTATTATTATTATTATTATTATTATTATAAAATTGTCTTTATTGAATGGTTAAGAAAAGAACAGAAAGGCCACTCTCCGCCTGGTCACCAAATGCAATAAAAGCAATGCAAAAACACACGGTCACATTTTTGAGAACTCCTCCGGAAGTAAGGAGCCTCCGAGAGTAATGAACTTCCAGAATCCTTACTTTACAAGTCAAGTACTAAGTGTTTAGCAAGATAGGTCGGTTTGTCTGTCAGTAAATATATTTATGCGATCAGTGCATGAGTTCTAAGTGCAGTTCTAAGTGATGCCGATCATAATCAACCTCAAACAGTTGCGGCAGTCCTGTCGAATTTCTATCAAGTGGACCAATTAGTGACACCTTAACCTCGAATAATGCAGTGCTGAGATCACAGGGCGATTGATTAAATCGCGAAATGAATTAAAACGCACAAATTTCCAAAAATTAGTAACTTAATGCATTTCACAGGAACTAATAATTATCATGCACTCGGTGGATTCACTTGTTCCGTTGAATTTTCCTAGTCCGAAAATGAATTTTAATGGTTTTTATTATTCTAAATTAGGTGTTTCTCAATATCTTACAATATAAATGATAATCTAGAAATTCCCTGTTGCATTCTGAACTACGGAGAGTCAGGTCGAAAGGTCTCATGCAGGATTTTCTTTCCTTCAAAGAAAAAAAGGAGTAAATTAGACAGTTTTTCATGAAAGGGCTTGTTTAATTTGCTCTTATAATATGACATGTGATTATTTTGATGTAAGAATGACGAAATCACTCTTCAGATTTAATAATAGATAAATGCAAAATTTAACACAAATGGACTTGCGACTTTTTGTTCTGAACCTCCACAAACGTTTTAATTATTTATATTATTTATACCTAACTTAAAAAATTATCATTTGAATGAAATAACTTTGTTGTTTTTATTATACTTTGAAACACCGAATGTTCTAGGAGGACAACAGAATAAATGTCATTATTATCATAACCTACTGTATTCGATAATGCATTAATTTTAAAACTACAAGCATGGAGACGAGTGCCGTCCTTTCTGTATAATAACTATGGTTTTCAATTAATTAAAAATACACGAACAGCTTCAAAACGTTTTTAATTTTTATTTACTTTTCTGCTACTCTCTTATTACAATACAAAGTCTCAAAAAATAAAACGACTCCGCCTTTCCGTGTTACTTTTGAACCCTTTGGGGGGAAATTATTAATTTGGGAATATTCATGTCGATTACTTTCATGTCGTAGTTTCATTTACGTAACAAGGGATTTGCGTAGATTTATTTTTTTACTTCTAAATATGTAAATGAATTATAAAATAGGTTATAGGAAATTCGTCTTGCAAATGTTTTCAAATACTTTTGCAATAAAATCATTTCTAGTTTTAATACAAAAGACAACATTTCATATTTATTGTTACTGTAAAGTTCCATTTTACTCCTGATCGTAGAAAATATTTATGTATCTAGGGCTTTCACTTCGCTTCGAGCCTCGGTCGGGATCAGTCGTCCCCAGTGGAGCTCCGAGCAGCGCAGCTAACGGAAATACCATCAGAGTGTCGAGCTGTGTTATCACTCAACTCTCGCAGTCTACCCTCACTAGCAGTGTGTTGTATACTAATAGTGCTTCGTAATTTAGTGCAGTGTTTTCTGTAGTGCTTCAGTTGTACTACTTCTTCCCCAAGTGCTAATACTTCAGCATAAACAGTGAACCAGCCTCGGCAGGCCTTGGCCTCGGTCAAGCCGTAGCAGAATCAATGGCGCTCCTTTACAACCCAGGGAGCGCCATGGAGGTAAACTGCACTCATCAGCATGAAAGCCAACCCCATGGAATCGACATCATGGGATTTCAACACCACAACAGCCATCTCAACTTGCAGTCACGGGACGGCAGCATAGACGGTACAAATGTGTCATACCTGCACTTGGCCACAGGTGGCCCCCATCAGGTTAGTAGCCAACCTCCACGCAATGGCGCGGAGAATTGGAAGTAAAATAGTGTTTGTAAACGGAACATCGGTATAAGATGCCGCACAGACATTAATTCAACAGAACAATCTCTTAAATAGCTCACCAAGAAGCAGATAATCAGTATTCAGTGACAGGTGGTAACCAATTCACACCTCTAGAAAATCTGGAGAACCGTGGCAATAGGTTTTCATTCATCGATGAAAAAACTCCAGAAACTTCCGAAAATGTGAAAATCCCCCAATCTTTGTGAAATTTGTCTCAAATGTAGCAGAGTTTAATAGGGAAATAAAAAGCAATATATCTCCTTAGTTTACCTCTTGACTACAATAATAACAAATTGAAAATTAAGTTTACAACTATTACAGACTTTCGAAAATCAGCAAAATATCTAGTTCAAACCAAAAGAAACTTTCACTCATACAAATACCCGGGGAACAAGAAATTCTCTTATATTTAAGAACGTTCCATCGTTCGTATCCATCACCCAAGAGGAATTACATCAAGACCTCAAATCACAACACCCCTTCCTTTAAAGTGTCACCAGACTGTTCAGAAATAATTGTCCAATGCCGATGATTGCCGCGGAATTTGACGGCTCAGAGAACATTGAACACATTCTCCAAACTAAACAAATCTGTAACCTTAGTGTTAATCCGTAAAAAGGAACAAAAGCAGGAGCAATAGCTGAATCACGAACAAGCTTGTATTTTCGGGATACTATTAGCAGTCAGGAACAATATAAACCATGACAAAATAGATTTACCAAACACCACACGAATTGAAACAGTAGCAATAAGCCTAACAATGATCAATCAATCATGGAATATTATAGCTGCATATAAACCCCAACAATAAAAATTCAACCCCAAAACATAATCTATTCACCCCCAAATAAAAACACACTAATACCAGGTGAACTGAATGCCAAACACCCTAATTGGGGATGTCGCACAAGTAACCAAGCAGGAAAAATATTATCACAAATCTTAACAAATACCACGATAAATGTATTTTCTCCTCCAGAACCAACATACTATCCTAGTGACGTAACAACAAAAAACATACATACTAGATATTAGGCTGACTGACAGAAACATCAATTTTTACTCAACCCCATACCATGAACTCGACTCTGACCATGTTCCGGTAAACATACGTACACAACAAATTCCACCCCAAGATATTCCCAAAATAAACACTTTTAAATTGAACTTCGCCTGCGGTGGGCGCTGAGTGGATCGAGTTGCTCAGTAGCCGCCGTTGCCGATCCCAAGCCCGGGTAAAGGAGGAGGGTTGGAGCAATGGGCCTACAACCCGTTCTTTGTAAAAGCTCTCTGAAGTGCATTCTCCCCAATACAAACGCCTCGGACACGGACAGTCAACCGGTGACGACTTTGGCTACGGAAAAAGACAATCTCAATTGATACATGGAATGTGCATGGTTTGAGACCGAAACAGAAGTTGTGGAAGAAATAGATGAACAGAAACTGGATATTGTAGAACAGAAACTAAAAAGTAGGGGTACGGAGAAGAAGTACTAGGAAACTACTATCACATTTGGAGTGGAGTACCAAAATCACAACATGCAAAATCCGGCGTCTCGATACTTATTAATAATAAATACAGAAAACACGTTACAAATTTTGAACAAATAAATAAAAGATTCACCAAAGTCAAACTAAATATTCAGAACCAATGTACAACTATCATTGGAGTATATGGTGTTAATGACAACGCTTTAAGTGTGAAGAAAAAGAGGTTTTCTTTAGTGAGCTTGGTGATATTATAGAAGAAGTGAGCAAGCAAGTTGAACTAATTGTCATTGGAGATTTGAATTGTAGTTGTACACCACGAAAAAGAGGTAGTTGGCCCTTTTGGAGAAGATGTGGTAAACGACAATGGCACCAACTTATTGATCTATGTAGGGAGCAAGAATGTGTTGTAAGAAATACTATGTTTCAACATATGGACATACATAAATTTACATGGGAAGATCCCACAAGACAACGTAAATCAATTATAGATTTAATGATAATGGGGAGGATAACACAAACATTATTAAAGAATATGTGGGTAGACACAGTATGTGGGTAGGATTGACAACCTGAATGTGTCAGAAACCATCACATGGTAGTGGGAAAGGTAAGTTAAACAAATATAAAAAAACACTCCAAAAATAGACAATGAGTTTATAGAGAACAAGGAATCGATTTTCAAGACAGACCTCTTGAATCAGTATAGTGTCAAAATGCTCTACCAAAATAGACTGAGAAACAAATTAAATTTGGAAAAGGAGGGCAATCCCACAGAAATGTATCAACACTTGAAGGAGAGTATTTTGGAAGCAGCTAAGGAAGCCCTTGGGGAAGAAGAAAGCAAAATGGAAATATACGGAAAAGTTTTCTGAGAATTTAGAAGAAATGATTCAAGAGAAGAATAAGGCATATATGAAATGGTTAAATGATAAAACACCAGAGTCAAGAGAGAAATATGTTTTGATTCGACAAAAAGTGAAAACAGGTGTAAAAATGGAAAAAATGAGCATTGGGGCAGGTTAT